>NDXB01018190.1:0-27203 GCA_002631895.1 Agapornis roseicollis
AAAAAAAAAAAAGAGGAATAAGAGAATGAAAGAAAAGATGGGACAGGACAGGATAGGAAGGGAAGGGAAAAGAGAAAAGGAAAAGGAAAGGAAAGGAAAATAGAAAAGAGGAGAGGAGAGGAGAGGAGAGGAGGGAAGGGAAGGGAAGGGAAGGGAAGAGAAGAGAAGAGAAGAGAAGAGAAGAGAGAAGGAAAAAAGAGAAAAGAAAAAAGAAAAGAGAAAAAAGAATAAAAAAGAAAAAGAAAAAGAAAAAAGATAAGAAAAGAAGAGGGAAAAGAGAAAAGAAAGAAAAGAAAAGAAAAGAAAAGAAAAGAAAAGAAAAGAAAAGAAAAGAAAAGAAAAGAAACTAGGAAGAGGACAGAACTGTCTACTGACACTGAAATAAATGACCAGAACTGAAATGAATTATCCTGCATTAGTCTGTATAGTCTGGAAGCTGCTACAATCACTCCCCCAACAAAAGTTTAGCCNAAAGAAAAGAAAAGAAAAGAAAAGAAAAGAAAAGAAAAAAGAGAAAAGATTTGAATTTGTTGGAATTTTCAGTGAAAAGCCTCATGGAAACCAGGGATTTTAAGCAGAATGAAGAATTTATATGAACACACCTCAGTTAAAACGATTTAGTGCTGTGTGTGATTTACGTGCAAGTAAAGCCAGCAGCCAAACAAATCCCAATGGATTTAAAACCAGGCCTATAGCTACACCCGAAAGAAAATTAAAGGTAAACCTTGGGCGGTACAGCCTGTCTGCCCGCAGCCCTGACCTTGACCAGGGCCCTGTACGAGAAGGTGTTTCCTTACCAGTCTGAAAGTAATTAATTTTTTATGAGTTCTCATAAACTTCGTTATTCTGCCATCAAATATGTCAGCCATGGTCTGACACCTCGTCTCATAGGTAATCTAAATAATATGCCGAAGGACAAAGATCTAATGAATACATGGTCTGAGAGTGGACATTCGGTGAACATCTCTGTTGGTCCAGCAGCGTTTTAAGGACCCTTCAATGCTTTTATCAGTAGTTCAAGTGAGGATCCAACTTGCACCCTTTCCCTAAATTAAGGAGATTACAGCTTTAAACATAAATCTTTCTAGGAAGAAATTAAGTGATTGTTAACTGCTATTTCAATAATTATGGCACTCTTAAAAATAAAAGGGCAAGGACGTGAAGCACATCGAAACATGGGCCGTTTCCCTACTAAGCATCACCGGGAGCTGAGGTTCCTCCTCCGCCAAAGCTCCAGGGTGGCTGGGTGGAGAACGCTCCCCAAAAGCCAGAACCGAAATACATAGGGTGATTCCCCAGGTACCTGCCGGAGGGACGACCTGAACCCCTGCCTTACCAGCAGCGCTGCCGGCTCGGCTAGCAACACTCCATCAACTCCCACCTCTCTGGCAGTTCTGCCCAGACCTCTAGAGTGGGGCTTCTTCCCAGAGGTATTTTTTTTAATGCAATACTTAACGCACATCAAAGGTTCAAAAAATGTATTCGCACCTCTGCTGCGTTTGGAAACTCCATCTGGATGAATTATCCCCAAGGTCTGAGATTCTCTGTCCCAGGACAGCTGCTAACTGCTGATATAAAGATGTGTAGATATGTTGCTCAGCATATTTTAGGTCCATAGGCCAGAGCACACACCGTTTCGATGCAAGCCGTCGGGATGGTGTGGATTGCTGGCAGTATTTTTGATCTTTTTATTTTATTTTTTAATGTACAGTTTTATTCCTTGTTCTCCTGCGGGTTCATCTCTGCAGGGTTCTGCACCTCCTCTCTTCACACTACCTGTAGCAAGGGTCAGAGTCGTGACCTGAATTAAGGTCTGTTAATGTCACAAGTACTGTCCCTATTATATGGGGAGTGGGGGAGAAGAAAAAGGTGAGTAAAGGCAGAGGCGAAGCAGACACGACCGATCGCACCCAGGCTCGCAGTCAGCTTTAATGAGACACAGGGCTGAGCCGGGAGTCGGGATGCCTCAGGACCCCGGCCGTTCCCGGGAGCCCCTCCCGAACGCGGTACCGAGTACCGCAAGGGTGAGGGTTTCGCTGCGATCGCAGCTGGGGGCAAAGCCCGGCCCGGCGGTAAAATGGGGGGAAACCTGTCGGGATTCCGGCCACTGATGAAACCCCCGAAAAGGTTGAAAAGGGACGGAGCCGGGGGGGCCTTGGAGCTGATGTCTCTCGGCATTGGTAGTACAGAACCTCCAGGTCCTTCCCTAACGAGGGACAAGCGCGTCCCCGCTGGGCTGTGCCACTTTCCAAACACAGAGCCCGGCGTTCACAGCTGAAGAGGGCGCAGAGCTGCTGGGGCTGGGCTGATACTCCCTCTCGGGTCACCCTTTAAATGCTTAACACAGGGTTCCAGGGTCCATTGTGGTGTTGCCTTTTCTTTATGCTCCTCTCCCCTCCCAGCAGAGATTCCAGCGTCTCCACATCCAGGCCGGTTTCTGGGGAACAAAGCCTGGGGACATGGGGGAAAGCCAGCCCCTCACCCCTGCGAGGTGCTCTTGCTGCTCCTAATGAGGATCATTTCTTTAGCCTACAGTCCCGGCTTTCATTATGGAGCCTGTCTCGGTCCGTTAATGGTCATTAGGTTGCAGCCCAGTAACTCCCGCGCCAGATCATGTGCATGCTCAAAAAAATATATAAAAATAAGGATAATAAAAAATGTCTTTAGTGATGTTAGTCACCATCTCCATCATTATCATCTGGCCTGTCTAAATTAGCTACCCATTAACACAAACATTCCACCCTTCCGCCTCTCTCGAAGCAGAGGTTTTTCTCCACCAGTCCCAGTTCTGAATGCTTCGCGAGTTTCAGGGGGCTAGCACCTTGCCTGCCCGGGGCTCTCCGTCTTTATTCCCGCTGGCTCAAACCGAGGAGGTTTGGGGAGGTTATTTCTTTCCGAAAATGTTATTTGGGATCTTTCGTTGAGCTTTGCTCTGGCAGAGAGGACAGGGATGCGGAGGAAGGGGACTGCAATATTTATAGTTGCTATTTTCCTTTTCTCTGGTATTTTTTTCCTCCCCCCGTTTCTCCCCTAAGCAGATCGGCAAATCAAACCTGGGTCTGCAAAGTGAAGCCGAAGAGTCTCCCCTTCTACATTTTAACTTTTTGTGGAGTGTCTCTGAGCTCGTCAGTTTTGTGTGTGCTTTTATGTCTGCTCAGCTCTGTCGGGTTTTATGAAAATGAGCAGTATTGAAAGCTTTTCCATCCCGCTAGCTGTGAGCCTCACATAAATGATGTAAATGGCTCGAAGGGTTTTTTTCAAGTGAACTGTGTAGATCTGTGAAAATAATATCAGGGTTTTCCGTCAGAATGAGCTTAGCACTGTACTGAGGCATACCATAATCTGACCCGACACCTCTGACCATCTGCGCTATCTATCTGCCTTCTGATTTACCAAATCTTCACAAGCAAAAGACAAATTGTACTTGATACTAAAGAAAAGACGCCGAGCCCCAGTCCAGCTCCATTTCTGCGGAGAAATGATTGGAGAAAATGTAAATCTGTTTAATTTCGGTCTGTGGGCAACTAGCAAAGGGGCTTTCTAGAAGGAGGGAAAAAAAGGAAAACAAAAATAAAATGAGAAAAATAAGGAAAAGAAAAAAAAAGAAAAGGACAATAACAAGATATCAAATTAAGAAGGGATTTCTTTGGCAAGCTTTCTAGAAAAAATGCGCTGCAAAGGGCAGAAGAGAGAGCATATTGAGTTTAATTCAAAATATATGCTGCCTTTCGGAGCATGGTCCCTAATGTTGCCGGGAATAAACTGCCACCGAGCAGCTAGATGTAGAACAAAAAGTGATTGCCTTCTTGACTTCCCTCCCTTCTCTCCAGAAAACAGCTCATACCTTCACCGCTCAGAAAGCGATTTCATCCCCGCCGACACGGCCGGGGCTTGCCCCTCTCCTCCGAAGGGGCTGATCGGGAAAAATCCGCCGGGAATGATTACTACGAGGTGATCAATATTTCAAAAGATTCCTGAAATCTGTTTTAAGTTGCTGTCCTGACCTACAAATGACTTCTCACTCTCCGCAACTATTCTCGGCGTCTGTTCAAGACCATTCAGCCGAAAACAATAAGGTTTAAAATGTTAAGATATATGTATAGTTATATGAACCTTTAGTTGAACGGAAAAGGGCACTGGGCTCTTTGCAGATAATTTCTCGTCTTAACAGAGACGGACAGTCACCAACAAGGGGAAGGGGGAGAGTTTTTCCTAAATCTTGGCTCTTCCTGCGGTCCTCCAGCTGCACTGATTGTCACCGACAGCCTCCGCACCGACACTGTCACTGTTGTGCAGCCGGGTTTTTATATGGTTTCTCAGCTCTGCCTTATGCCCCTCTCCAACCCGCGGTGTTTAGAGCTGTGTGCGTGCAGCCCCCGGCCAGAGCCTGTGGAGGGTGCCGGGGGTACCGGTCACTCCATCGCGGGGACCGCTCCCTCCAAATTCCTGGCAGCAAACCGCAGCCCATGTCCCCCTTCCCGTGCTCTGCCCCTGCTCGGGCGGTGGCCCTGGGGGAGCTGAACGGGACAGGACGGGCGCCCCGGGAAGCGGGCGGGGAGCGGGCGGGGAGGTGCCGGCGACGGCGGCGCGGGGACTTCCGCCGTGATTGGCAGCGGCTGACAGTGAGTGGCAGCCCCGCCATGGAAACCCGGGAGCCAATCTGCCGAGCCCGGCAGCAAATCAGGCGCTCCCGCAGCAGCGCGGCGGCGGCGCGGATCCGGCTTGTGCCTTTTCTGGTTCCCTTCGGTTTTATTATTCTTTCCTTTTGTTTTTTTCCTCTTCCTTTTTCTCCCTTCCCTCCCTCCCCTCCCGCCCGCCCTCCCCCCGCTCCATCCTCCTCCGCCTCGCCCCTGCCCACCGCCCCCAGTCGCTGGAGCCGCCGAGCGCTCCCCATCGTCTCTCCGTCCTCTTCCGTCCTTCCCGCCGCAACTCCGCCAGTGCCGGAGGAGGCAGAAGCGGAGCGAGGGGCGGGCGCCGGGGCCGCTGCCCGCTTCCCGGTGCGGGCATCGCCGGGGGAGCGCGGAGCGCGGAGCGGAGCCCGGCGCCGCCTCCATGTTCCAGCTGCCCATCCTCAATTTTAGCCCGCAGCAGGTGGCCGGGGTCTGCGAGACCCTGGAGGAGAGCGGGGACATCGAGCGCCTGGGGCGCTTCCTCTGGTCCCTGCCCGTGGCCCCTGCGGCCTGCGAGGCCCTCAACAAGAACGAGTCGGTTCTGAGAGCCCGGGCCATAGTGGCCTTCCACACGGGGAACTACCGGGAGCTCTACCACATCCTGGAGAACCACAAGTTCACCAAGGAGTCTCACGCCAAACTGCAAGCGCTCTGGCTGGAAGCGCATTACCAGGAGGCGGAGAAGCTGCGGGGCCGACCCCTGGGGCCGGTGGACAAGTACCGGGTGAGAAAGAAGTTTCCTCTGCCCCGCACCATCTGGGACGGCGAGCAGAAGACACATTGCTTCAAGGAGCGGACGAGGCATTTGCTGCGGGAGTGGTACCTGCAGGACCCTTATCCCAACCCTAGCAAAAAGCGGGAACTGGCTCAGGCCACGGGACTTACCCCCACGCAAGTGGGCAACTGGTTCAAAAACCGCAGGCAAAGGGACAGGGCGGCAGCCGCTAAGAACAGGTAAGGTGCTGCCGTCCCGCCGGGGCACAGGCCACCCTCCACCCAGGGAGACTTCTCTCGCCGGGGCCGGGGGCCCGGTGCGATGCGTGGGGACGGGAAAACGACCCTGGGAAGTTTCTCCCCGGGAAATGCAACGAGAGATAACGTAGGAGCAACGGGAAAACCCACCGGCTTTTTATCTATGTATTTATAACAGGGGGTTCCCTTTGGCCGCTCGTGGAGAGCGGGACAAGGTTTCTCCCGGCTGGCGGAGCTGCAATGAGCCTGCAGGACCCGCCGGCAGAAGGGCCGCGTTTAGCGGCCGAGTGGAGAGAAGCCCTCCTTCTAAGTTTTGCTTGGATATATAGGAGCCTATTTCATATATGTCCAGCCGAGGCAGAGCCGGCAATGCTCCTTTCGGGTCCTGCTCGTTTGCAGGGAGCCGCCTTGACCTAAGCCTCGCCGGAGCCACCCAGGATCGTATCTTGGAATATTTTTCTTATTTCTTCTTCATTCTTCCTTTCTTCCTTTCTTTTTCTCTTCTTTCTTTCTTTCTTTCTTTCTTTCTTTCCTTCCTTCCTTCCTTCTTTCTTTTCTTTCTCTCTTTTTTCTCTTTCTNTCCGGAGCCACCCAGGATCGTATCTTGGAATATTTTTCTTATTTCTTCTTCCTTTCTTCCTTTCTTTTTCTCTTCTTTCTTTCTTTCTTTCTTTCTTTCTTTCCTTCCTTCCTTCCTTCTTTCTTTTCTTTCTCTCTTTTTTCTCTTTCTTTCTTTCTCTCTCTCTTTCTTTCTCTCTTTTTCTCTTTCTTTTTCTCTTTCTCTCTTTCTTCCTCTTTCTTTCTTTTCTTTCTCTCTTTTTTCTCTTTCTTTCTTTCTCTCTCTCTCTTTCTTTCTCTCTCTCTTTTTCTCTTTCTTTTTCTCTTTCTCTCTTTCTTCCTCTTTCGTTTTTCCCTTTCTCTCTTTCTTTTTCTCTTCTCTTTCTCTTTCTTTCTCTCTCTCTATTTTTCTCTTCTTTCTTTCTTTCTTTCTTTCTTTCTTTCTTTCTTTTCTTTCTTTTCTTTCTTTCTCTCTCTCTCCTTCCTTCCTTCCTTCCTTCCTTTTCTTCTCTCTTTCTCTCCTTCTCTCTTTCTTTCTTTTCTTTCTTTTCTTTCATTTTCTTCATCTTAAAGAAAATCACAGTGTTACCCCTACACAAGCAGCTGCCCGGGAAATGGGGAAGGGGGTCCGGTCCCTTGTTATCCCCACTCCAGCATCCCGTGTGGGGTTGTCCCCACTTGTCNTTACCCCTACACAAGCAGATGCCCGGGAAATGGGGAAGGGGGTCCGGTCCCTTGTTATCCCCACTCCAGCATCCCGTGTGGGGTTGTCCCCACTTGTCAGCCTTCAGCCCCGCTGAGAGCAGACGGGCGGACATACATAGGGGAAACGGGTGCTGTCACCTGCAGCCCGTTTCCGTGGGCTAAGGGGGCAGATGTCAGGCCTGCTGGAGGGGCCCCGCCGCCCGGGAGATGCTGCAGGGAACTACAGGGCCCTTGGATGAGGTCCAGTTTTGTGGGACAGGCTGCGAAGGGGGACAGACACACACAGACAACCGCCTCCCGGGTGTGTAGGCCGAGGAGCAGGGCAGGCCCTGGGGTGGGCATCCAGTTCCTCGGGCAGAGGCTCCAGACTGACAGGGCTAACTGGTGTGAACTGGAGGTGGGGGCAGCGGCGTGGGGGGCCTGTCGGGAGATCCCCGGCGGGAAGACAGGGAGCTGCAGCCGGTCCCAGGGCACGGGGCCTGTCGGTGATGCTCTGTGTGCCGCTTCCTTGCAGGCTGCAGCAGCAGGTCCTAACGCAGGGCTCGGTGCGCTCGCTGCAAGCGGAGGAGGAAAGCGGCGGGGAAGCCGGGGGAACAGCCTCCAGCCCCGCAGCCAGCCTCTCCAGCAAAGCGGCCACCTCCGCCATCTCCATCACATCCAGCGACAGTGAATGTGACATCTGACCCATCGCCACGGCAAACCGCGGGCTGCCGGGAGGGGGGGCAGCTAAGAGGTTCCTCCCGACACGGCAGGGGCAGCCGGGCTCGCCATCACCCGGTCGCGATGGCCAAAGCCGGGTTACGGGGCGCTCCCCGGGCACAGGCCGCCCGCCCGCGCCCCCTTCCTGGCCCGCAACAGACTGCATCAAGAAACGTGGTAAAAATCGTTGTCGCCTTTATTTCTAAGGATTTGCAGAGTTGATGCCTAAAAAAACCCCACAATAATAAAAGAGAGAGAGAAAAAAAAAAAAGAAAAAAAAAAAGCCCAGAAAAAAACCCACACACAACAACAACAAAAAAAAACAACAACAAAAATCCCCGAATACCAGGTTGTAAAATGTCTGAGCGCTGCCCTTATTCCGCGGGAGTGTTTCATGTTGAAAAGACGCTGTTCTTTTGGTTGGGTTTCGCTTTACTTTAAATGACATTAAATTTGGAGGGTTTTTTATATAAATATATAATATGTTTATTTACTTATTTAAGGGATCGCTATGGTAGATTTTTTCTATTATTATTATTAATTATTATTATTTTTTGCTTGTTCTCTGTGTGCACAGGTGACTTGTAGAGCATGTGCAGGACGAAACTGTATGAAGCAGCCTAAACCCATAATAAAATATTTGATGAACGACCCTCGCATCTGCTTTGAAATGACGCTGTCAGTCTCAAGCCTGACAGGTTACGCAGAGCACATCTCCGAGGCCACGGAGATTTCAGCATCAGCTCGGCAGCAACCGAAATAGCCGGGTCCCCGTCCCGGCGTGATGTCTTTGCAGGGCAGGGAGCCGGGGGAGGCGGGTTGCAGCGAGAGGAGCGGGGCCCTGGCTGGCGGAGGATCGGGGAGACCGGGGAAGGGAAGGAGAAGGCATCGCAGCAGCTTCTCCTCTCCCAGAGGCCCAGGCTTTGGGGATTATCGTCGGCGAATTTTTGGACAGGGAGGAGGGAAAAGGAAGGCAGGAAAAAAAAGCGGGAGGGGGAAAGGGGGCTAATGGTTGGGGGCAACCCATCCGGAAAAACCAAGCTTCCTCCCTCACGTGGCAAATGTATGGAAAAGATGAGGAATCAACAGCCCTCCATGTCCGCCAAAGGCCGAATCGGGGGCGAAATAACCCCAAATCCCAGCTCCTGCTATGTGCCCGGAGCTGTGCCCACCACTCCCCTGCGTCGCTTTGTTTGGCGGCGATTTTCCTGGAGGGCACCAAAAGCCAGGTCTGAGGAGCGTGCTTAGCTTTTTTCCCCCAGCAGAAGGATTTTATATGACACAGTTTGACATTGATCTTTAAATCGCCTGAGCTGTGCTTTTTTTGTCTGCTCGGTCTCATCGCGTTTACTTCCCTGGCCTCCGAGAGATGCCTCCCCGGTAAGCTGATTGCTCGGCTCGGTTTTTTCGGGAGGCGAAGCCGGGTAGAGCAATGCCCCAGCTCCTCTGTAATGGCACAGGGGCCATTTCAGCTCCGTGATGGACTGATTCGGTTCTGCTGCCTTTTCTCGGGAGGTGCATTCCCGTCTCAGCAGTGGCTTTTCCCCCTCTGTTTGCATTTAAAGCCTGACAGGCGTTGGCACCACCGGTGTCTAAATCGCCTTTCATCTCCGATGCATGTGCCTTGATTTCCCCCACTGACAGGGACGGGACAGGTAGCAGCTATTTATTACCTGTCTTTTAAGGCCGTTTACAGGCAACGGGGTGTAATTCACTGTGTCGGAAGAGGCAAATAAGCCGCATTTTGCGAGTGCGGGAAGTGGGGGCAGCGCGGGAGGTTCCAGCTCCATTCTAGGAGGAACCCACCTGCGGAAGGGACCGGAGCGCACCTTGCACCCCAACCCTGCACCCAAGCTCTGCTCCAGGTCTGTTGCTGCTTAAACCCCAGCAGATTTTTTCCCGACAGAGCCAAGCAAGGGCAGCCAGGCTTTGCTGCTCAAACCTCAAACGAGGTCGGGGTTTGCCTTGGTTTGGGGGCAGCGCTTTTCACCTTCGAGGGCGGTTTGGGAAATAGAAGCGGTTTGCGTCCTCAAGACGGAATCTCCTGAAATAAACCGTGTTCCTTCTTTTCTTCCCCGGAAATCGGTGGAGCGGATTGTCATTTCTGCGCTGGCTCCTGCGGGCACAGCAGCGCTTACTGCTGGGGATTAAAGCTCTCGAAAAGACGTATAAAGAGGTGGAGAATTATATTAATATGTTCGCTCAGCCTCTCATAACGTGGAATTTCTTTCTAACAACAACAACAACAAAAAGAAATAAAACCCATCCAAGAAACAAACAACACCTCCCCCCCAACAACAACAACAAAAACACAAACAAAAAATACCCCTGGAATGCGGACAACATCTGTTATTAACATTATGCATTTCGACAAAGGGTTTGAGGGTATAACGGGTGCTGGACCTCCCGAGTGGGCTGGGGAGGGACACAGCACAAATCAACCCTTCGGAACAGAGAGGAGTGGAGCGCCGAGCCACGCTGAGAGGAGCAGTCCCTGGCTGCCTTCTTGCTGCTGTGGGAGGATGAAGAGGACTGAGCATCTCCAAGCCCCGCTCACCCACAGGGGCCGCGCCGGCCGCCTTCGGTTGTACCGGTAAAACCCACGGAAGAACCCCGCTTCTCTCCGCTCTTTCTCCCCTCCTTTCTATTTTCTTCCTTCTGCCTTTTCCCTTCTCGCATTGAATGGGAATGCCTTTTCCCTGGCATTTCCAGCATTTTTATTTTTTCCCGAGGAGCAGCCCAAGCCATCGCTCTTCCCAGTCTTCGGCTATTTTAAAGATAATAACAAAAAGGGGTGGGGACCTTGTATTTACATTAAACAAAACGCTCAGAAAAGTGTCTCTAAAAAGTCTGCCTTGACCCTTCTCTCTCTATCAAAAGTGAAGTGAATGGGGAGAGTGGATAAGAGAAACAGCTTTTCCTCTCTTCAGCTTCGGGGAGAGGAAGGGGGGGAGAGGGGGGAGAAGGAGAAATGTTTGAATATTTCCGTTTCTTTTGAGAAGTGGGGCAGCCCCGGCCAGGGCTGAATGGGAAAGTCTTGTAAGCGGGCTGGGAGGCTGTCAAACTGCTCAGGGTAATCACTGCTAATGAAGGGGTCTCCAGGCCTCCCTGGGACAAAGGATGCTTACGAGTGCTTGCCGGGGCTGAATAGCCAGTAAGTTTGCAAGGGGGAAAAATGAGTGCGCTGTCCGCAAATTGATTTTACAAGAGAGAAAGGAAAAAAAGAAGAAGAAAAAAGAAGGAAAGCAAAAGGCTTGCAGGTTGGGCAAAGCCTGGCCCCGGTGCAGCTGGGGACAGAAGACCCACTTATCCGGGGCGCATTGTCCCAACCCCAGCGCGGCAGAGCTGGTGCTGTTTGCAGTACAAACCAGTGTGGAAGGAGGGCTGGGGGATGCAGGAGCCTTGGAAAAGCCACACTGGCCTTTCCAGGCTAGGAGCCCTGCCCCAGCTGCTGCTTAGCACACATGGGTGCTCCTGCCCCAGTCTTTGCGCTCCAGTTTGCACAAGCCTTGAAGAGCACTCATCCCGGCCCCATTCCACAGCCCAATCCCACAGAAGGGAGCAACTGTGCCCTAATTGTTCTGCCACCACCTTTTGCCCCTCATCCAACTACAGCGTTTTCTTTGCAGACAGAAAAAGCGGTGGGTGTGTGAAAGCTATTGAGTATTTTGCCACTGCTAGCACCCTCCTTGGCTGGTAGGGCTCCTTTACAAAGGGTCTGCTTTGACTTGCTGGCCTGGGAGCTGGGTGGTTAGAAAGGAGATTGTGTTCACCGGGAAGTGTGGGTTCATTGGGAAGTGCCCTTATGTGACAAGAAGACCATGTCCTTCATAGCTGAGGAAGCATGAAAGCAGGCTGCATTTTGGACCTTTCACGCATCCAATTAAAGGCTTGGGAGGATCAAATTCTATTGCAGATCCAGTTACCCCTGGCCAATGTAGGGGTAATACCCTGAGAGAGCACATAATACTCCCCAGCGATGTCTGTACCTGCCAGGCACCGACTTTATTGTATTTGTGTTATTTCTTTCTTTCTTTCTTTTCCAGAAGATACAAATGTGTTTGCTGGAGGACAGGTTGGAGGTGTGGGAGGCCAAAGCCAAAGGGTGCTGTGTGGTGCAGAAATTGCCAGATTTTGAGTTGTTCCCTCCCCAAGGCCACCCCACAGCCCCAGCACCCGCAATGGAGCCCAAACCATGGGCTGACCTTGGTGTGCTCCCACACCGAGGGGGCCTGGAAGCATGGAAGGTGAGACCTAGCTGGGAATCAAAGGAGGGAATATGTCATCTTCAATGCCCTGAGGGATACAGCACTTCGCACTCTCTCGACATTTATTCTCTGCACTGGAGTGACAGATAAAGCCCTTGGATTTCTGTTCCCTTCCGTTTCAGGACAGGCTGCAAGATGTCCAACAAAAGGCCAGGAAATGGCTTCTCTTCCTTCATCATTTGCTGTGCTCAGTCTAAGCCCTCCCAAAATGCAGAATTCCCTAAAAAGCCCATTGTAACCCTGCTGTCTTCTGCTCTGTGACATGGGCCTCTCTGGCACACATCTTCCCCTGCAAGAAATGTGGCTTGGAGGGAAGTTTACAGCTTCAAACCTTATAAAAGCAAAGTGGGTTTACATATTTGTCCCTTCTGCCTCCTCACAGATGTTGGGGAGAGGCACTGTTGCCCCAAAACCCTCTGCACTTGGTACCTTACATGTAGCTGCTACTCTATTCCAGGAGTGGCATCCATGGGGCACCAGCCCTCACCACCACTTCCACTGTTTTGGTCCCAGAAAGCCTAAAAATGGTGCCAGTCACTCAGTGCTCTCCCCTCCCAGGCTCTTACCAAACTACATAACCCAAGGGGCTTTTCTTGCATCTTGGGATTGACCCATAGTGCTGACCTAAACCTACCTCTGAGACCTTCCCCACTCTGACTTGAACACATGGCACATGTGGAGTGGGATCTGCTCCCTCCATAGGAAAAAGTGTCCCCTCTACAGCAATGCCCAAGGAGGGGTTTGGTTGATCCTCCAGGACTTTTTCCCCACTATGCCTATCCCAAGCCAAGATGGAGGTGGTGTCAGACAAAACTGGGAGCTTTCTATCTCCAAAATCCGGATTTTGCAGCTCACCTTCAGGTAACCAGGACAGCCCTGTTGGCAGTGTGTCCAAATGGAGACCAGGTTCCAGCACAGACTCCTGACTGGAAAACTTCTGGCAGGATTTTAGCTCTTCATTGTCACAGGAGAGATCTGTCATTGAGCAGGCAGCCACTTTGCTATGTTTGCACTATTAAATGCTGTGTCCTGGCTCTGCTACCTGCTGCTTTGCAGCCCCCTCACCCTCCAAATAGGATGGTTGTGTCCATACTGCTGATGGGAAAGGCTCTGCACCCCGTGTTAACTATTGAGCTGTTCCCAGGGACCATGCAGGGCAGCTCTGCCTGGTCTGAGGCAGCCCTGTGCCAGGGACTCTTCTAATGTTTTAATAGGCTAAGTGATGAACCTTAGTGCCCTCATACGTTTTAATGTACGTTGTAATGTAACTGGACTAAATCACCTGAGACATCCCAAACAGCCTAAAGGATTTAGACACATCTCTTAATTTCCATTTAAAGCTGCTCCTCTTGATTTTTACATTGTTTATAATTTTATTTTTTGAGGGAGGAGTGTTGTTAGCAGTCTGATACAAAGCAAAGATGTGAAAAGAGAGGTTGCTGTACTCTAGTGGTAGGAACAGAACAGGAATATCCGTTCATCCTGAGCACCCATGCATTATTTGCACTACTCTCAGAAGTTAAATCCCTTAGAAAACTTCACACAAGCTGCAGGCATGTTTTGGAGGGCAGCCTCCAGGAACTACTCAGCCACTGCTGAGATCTGCATCTGCATCCACACACACAGGTATTGATCAGCAGAACAAGCTCCTCAATCTTTATTCAATAGCTCCATAGTAACCCACAATGACACACTGTCTGGGGCTTCACTAGGACAAGTCGGAAGTTTTATTCTAGCATAACATTCTCTTTTTCAAGATAAGTTGATTTCAACAGAGAGCTCTACAGTGGGAGAGCAGGACATGATTTTTTTCAGCTGGAAGACTTTTGCTGTATTGAATGTTCTTTCAATAACTATTAGTGCCTCCATTTTGAACAAATAACTCCCTACTCCTCCTAATTTCACTTATTGAAATATATGTGCTTCTTCAGAAGCAATTCTTGAAATGATTTCATACTGCATAGCTGTAATACAAGGTAGCCATAGACAGAAAGACATCTTTTCTGGAACATCATTCCCCATTAAATGTGCAGTGAAGAAGGCACAAACAGGGACACACAGGTCCTGTGTTTTTCAGGCACTTCAAAAAACCACAAGGACATGCAACCATTCTTCAGGAAGAAAACTGCTGTGCCTTGCTGGGAAAAGCACCTTCTCATAAACGTCTCTATCAGGACACCTACGTCCGAAACCGCTCTACAGGCCAGGTTGTTTCTTAACTCAATCTGAAGGTTTTGTGGGTTGTTCTTCAAAATTACCTTGGCTTGCAATCACTTTCTCATGTGCTTGCTCCCATGCAGGTTGGCAGCTGGTCCCTGGAGCTGCTGTGGGGATGGAAGTCCCCAAACCTGATGTGAAGGAGATTGATCTCCATAGGTTATCCGCAGGGTCAGTGGGAGAGAGGAGTTCTCAGGCAGGTGACTCAGAGCACCTAATCCCACTCTAGCAGTAATCCAGCACAGTCAATCTGTCTCTGTTGCCCAGAGAGACAGTCCCACCCTCCTCCCTCTCCCTTATTAGCAGAGAGAAGATCCAGGCAGCTTTAACCAAGATCAGTTCTCTAATCAAGTCCACCGTCTGTGAAAGCTTGTCTCTGCCTCTTGATCACAGAGGTAGATGAGAGTCCCAAGGCCAAAGCTGAGTTTCTGCGAGTATTGTTCCCACTCAGTCGGTGATCCTTTTTATCCCCTGACATCCGCAAGCGCTGAAGGAGCAGTGCTAACCAATTTGTTTGTTAAGCTCAAACTGCTGCAGTGTTTCCCAGCAGACTTGTTTGGCAGGTCACTGGTGGGTCAGAAGTACTTCAGGGTTTCAGTGGTGGGATGACTCCTGTAGGAAATAGCTCTTGAAGCAATACTAGAATCATATTGGTACTTAGGAGCACATAGCTCATGGCCCCTTGGTGGACCTGCTCACCCATTTTCAATTCTTGAAAGCTGGTTTTCCCAGTAATATTTAATTTTATTCCCATGCAATGCCAATAAACACTCCTATTACAGTATTTTTGTTGGTCTCTGCCACTTCTTTTGGCTTTGCTTCTGCTGGAAACTCACTGTTTCCAGGAGCTGAGAGGTCAAGAGACTCATTTCTCTGTTCCAAAACCTCTTTGCTAAAGAGCTGAGCTGCAGGAACTAAACTAAAAACCCTTCTTTGTGGGGGCATTCTTGGTGTGCATGGGGCTTGATGGATATGATTCTTCACCCTGGACCCCTGCAGCGTTAGGCCTTGCCTTTCACTCACCCTTCCTCAACCACTGACTTTCAAGTATCTCATCTCAAAACTAAGTGTTTGTAGGACTGGGACTTAAAACAGATGAAATATAAAAAAATAAATTTTATAACACAGCCTCAGAGTAAACTGAATGAGCTGCTCTGTCTGTGGTTTGTGGGTTTTAGAGACAAGTATTTGTTCTATTACTTATTGATGTTGCTAATTACGATCTGAGGACTTGAACAGGAGTGGGAGCAGGCTGCATTGCTGGATATGGAGCCCTTCCAAGATAAACGAGCTCTGAGAAGTAAAGAATTTGCTGTGGCAGCCCTGAAATATGTGCTGCATTTTATAAAGGCATGAAGTGCTCTGCATCTCCTTGCAGAGAGGGGCTCAGTTATTCTATTTAGGAAGCCGCAAAAAATAGCTGCTTCATTTTAAAGTCCTCAGTTTGAAAATGCTGGCCCAAGAGCTCAGGTTTGGGGCATGCTTAAAGGGAAGAAAACAATCAACTTAAAAACATTTTTTGAATGTCTTTGATTTTGGAAGATCAAATTTGAACACTTTGTCTCAATGCTTCCTGAATCAAAGACAAAAGTCTTCTCCCTTTCTCATGCCCCCACACGTCACACACCCATACACAAATTGGAGAGAGGGAGGAGGATATGAGGGACAGAGCTCTCAGTGTTCTATCTGAACTAAACGACCATTAAGGAAATAAACGTGCTCAAATGAAAAAGAAAGAGCCACAACATTGCATCCAGGTTAGGCATTTAATAGGTTATTTCTTTACAGGTGCAGTATACATCTTTTTATCTAGCTGATATTCTTGTATTGGAGCATGAACATTAACCTCCTACAATTCACCTTGGTTTGCAAACTGTAAGAATCAATTCACCTAAGATGGATGTTCACATGTAGTTAGCTTTCTGCATTATCTCAGCTGGAGAGGTCACTAAAAATAGTTGTATAGCACTTTAAATTTTCAACAGGGAGACTTTATTATCGTTTAGATCCATCATCGTTACTTTACCTACATGGTTCTTTCAGCTGAAATAATGCACAGAGCTGGTAGTGGCTAAGTGTTTTCAGAGTTCATGCACTGATGAGCAGGACAGCTTGGACAATATCTGAATTGCTGGCAACAGCAAACTGAGCAAGCTGCATGGGCAGTGTAACACTGGTTCAGGAAATTCCCACTGCTTCAGCTATTTCATCAGAAATGCCCTTTTTTTCCTGCTCTCCTTCACCACAGAAGCAGGACTGAGCTGTCACCGTGTGCTACCCTGATCCTGCAAACTGCCACCTTCATGAGTAGCAGTCCTCCGCCTTCCTCCTGGTCCCACTAAAGTCAATGGGGTATTTGTGCCAAGAAGCATTGAGGGGCTATGGGGTCACATCTGCATTGTACAAGATAAGATGAGAGAAGAAAAGCTGTTCTTAGCAGTGCTGCAGCATGATTTTCATTCGTTACCTCTATTACTTTTAATAGTTTCCAGTGCTTTGTAAGGAATAAGTCACCTTGACGAGGATCTCATGGCCTTCCAGGCATTAGAACTTGCTGTTCACATGTCTCCTCTATATGTCACTGTACATATATAGGTATGCATTTTGGCTGTTCGGGTTTGTTTGTGTTACCGGATGACTCAGTCATTACGAAGTTTCTAAGTTTCACCTTCCAAGTACACAGGGGTGAGAGCACTGTGCCTTGGCCCCGTGCCTTGGCTCAGCTGCTCACGTGGTATTGCTCATCCTGTTTGCACTTATTGCATATATTTATTTACGCAATGGAGGCAAGGCTCAGAGAAGATGTGAAATGCCTGGGAGCACCAGGAAGATATCAGGAGCACAAAGGGCATCGAAGCAGACTGACTCCTCTGTTACATTGCAACGTGTGTGTAATTAATGAAATGCTTCTTTCATTTCTTCAGTAGAATGGTAGCAATTATTTGCTGCATAAATAAACACTCTTTTCTTCAGAACTAAATGTCGAGTTCTACATTGCATCTCACTGTTAATTCATGCCAGACCCAAACACATCTTCAGGTTAGCAGACAGGTTCCTGTTGACTTCAGTGGCCAATAGGTTAGGTTCTGCTACACAACACAAAACTGCATTTTTCAGAAAGACATTAAAACTTTTGCAAAAAGCTGCACAATGGAAGCTAAGTGAAATCTTTCCACCCTTGCAGTCCTGCATTCTAACTTCACAAGAGGCTGTGCTGCCAGACATTAAGAACATCCAGAGTACCTCACTGCCTTCGAGCTTAGTGAAGTGGGCTACAGCTTTCCTACTGGTGGTAGAAGGAAACTGTCTCGTGATGGGTATCAAAACAGATAGGACTTTAGCCATGTCAAAAGGAAAGATGTTGACTCATATTTCTCAGTCTGAGTGGCATCTAAGTCAAATGGAAGTTAGCTATCAAGCAGAAGTTTGGGAATATGTTGTGATACAGCTTCAGCCAGTAACTAAGCACCACGGAGCCATTCACTCACTCCTCCTGAGTGGGATGGGAAAGGGACTCAGAAGAGTAAAAGTGAGAAAATTCATTGGTTGAAATAAAGACAATTTAAAAGGTAAAGCAAAAAGCACACACCAATCAAAGCAAGACAAGGAATTCGCTACTTCCCATCAGAATGCAGGTGTTCAGCTGTCTCTGGGAAAGCAGGGCTTCATCACATGAATGTCCCCCATCCCTACTTCTTCTCCCAGGTTCATATGGTGAGCATAATGCCATATGGTATAGAACATCCCTTTGGGGTCAGCCATCCTGGCTGTGTCCCCTCCTAACCTCTTGTGCAACCCCAGCCTGCTCACTGGTGTGGTGGTGTGACAAGTAGAAAAGGCCTTGGCTCTGTGTAAGTGCTGCTCAGCAATAACAAAAGCAGCCCTGAATTATCAACACTGTTTCCAGCACAGATCCAAGTCATAGCCTTGTACTAGCTACTGTGAAGAAAATCAACTCAACCTCAGCCAAAACCAGCACAGAACATTTTCAACTGCCATCATCTTCTTGAATGATGGAAGAAGTACACACCTGAGGGTGGTTTGTGGCCATGTTCCTGTCTTCTATTTCTGCCTCAAAGAAGATTCACAAACTGGGCTTAGAAAAAAATTGCTACCTGATTTTTTTTGTCTTGCAAATGCTTGCTCACAAGGAGAGTCCTTCAATGGGTGCTGTTCATACAAGTCAGGACCAATTATAGCCAGCTGGCATCTCCTAACACTGCAGGATGAAAGCTCCAGGTTCCAAGGAAACTGATGGACCTTTAAGTCAGGGATACACCAGTTTAACGAATCTCTTAGTAAAAGCCAGCAAATGCAGAAGTCTGTAAACTGGGGGCTATGTTGACATGATGGGTTGAACATGGCTTTTACGCCCAACAAGGATGAAGCACACAGATGGCCTAGCATTACGTCCATTCACATTTGGCCGTGCCCCTGCTGCAGCCCCAGTTTACAGCCTCCCAGGCTCAAACTGTGTCTCAGTGGCCTGATACCCACCCCAGATTTCTGTGCCGTATCTTGAAGGAACATTTCCACATTGAATTGCCAGCAAAGTGGCTTTGCAGAGCACAGGACTGCAAACACCTTGGTCCATGTAGAGTGCAGAGCCTATTGAAACCCTGAAGGTGCTCTTGGTGGACAGAGGACTATACATGGTGGTGAGCAAGAAGTAGAGGAGCCAGTGCCTGGTGTACAGACCCTGATGTGCACTATAACACATTCAGATTTATTTGTACCCTCTTTTTCACCTCTGTAATCCCCTTGAAGTGTGTGCAGGGAAAAAGGTTGGCACCAACCCCCACGTCTGTGCAGCTAATTTCAGATCCCAAGGCCAAGCATTCCATTTCTCCAGTAGCATGAGTATATTGCCTGGCACTACCTCTGTGGCAAAAAATTGGGTAAATTCAGGCTGAGGAGAGGAGACGTTGCTGGAGCACACAAAGAGCAGCCAGCAGGGACTGTCCCTTTGCCTTTTGGAAAGGGGCAGCAGCTTGGATTAGGGTTAAACGGATTTGTGCTTGCAGGACCCTGGGCCTCTAATTGGGGTTTGTTGGGTTTTTTTAATTCCTGTAATCCTGGATGATTTGGAGCAGATGCTTCGAGATTACTGCCAGGCCCAAAGGTGACTGCGGGCAGAAAACAGCCCCTACCTGGCTGGCAGCGGTGCAGCGGGCTGTGGGTGTTACTGTGCTCAGGGGGCTTCTCTTGTTCCCCCGGCTCAGAGGGGCCACAGCACAAGTGGGGATGGACCAGGGCTGGTTTTTGCCCCTGCGTCAGGATCTGGGGTGACTTGAAGTTGCTTTTGCCCTCCCAGCAGCCTGTAACAGCAAGGGAATGGAGCCCGTTCTCCAGGAGGTGGTTGATGGGAAAGACAAAGCCATATGGAGTTGCCAGAGATGCTTCATTTTTCCTGCCTGCTCCCAAGCATGTGTGAAAATCCTCTGGGTGTTGGCAGAAACCCTCACACCTGAAACCCCAATGTGAGGCTGTGAAGGTGCACTACCAGCCAGTCATGGCCTTGGTGTGTTCTGTGGGCGAGATCTTTCTGTGTAACACATCAAAGGATGAGCCTTCAACTGCTGTCAAGTATAACACATCGAATATCAATGGGGACAGGCTTTTTTAACAGGGCCTGTTGTGATAGAACAAGGGGTAATCATTTTAAACTAAAGGAGGGTAAATTTAGACTACGTATAAATAAGAACTTTTTTATGATTAGGGCAGTGTAATGCTGGCACAAGTTGCCTGGAGAGGTGATAGAAGCCTCACCCCTGGGGACATTCAAGGTCAGGTTGCATGGGGCTCTGAGCAACCAGACCTGGTTAAAGACATCCCTGCTCATTGCAAGGGAGTTGGACTAGATGACCTTTAAAGGTCTCTTCCAATCCAACCCATTCTGTGATTCTAAGATTCAATTATAACCTGTCATACGCAGGCTTGGCTTGGTTTAAGCACCATCCTGCAGCATTTCTCCAGGGCACTGCTGGAGTTGGACAGCTCCAGTCTGGCTTTTGCAGGAAAGACCAAGGAACCGCATTGGCCAGAGCACAAAAAGAGGTATGGGAGAGGAAGGCAATGAGTTTGGTCCATGGAATAAGTAAAAATTAAGTTTCCTTTATACCAACTCAGGGAATTCTCAGGATATCTCAAAAAAAACCAAACCAACCCCAAACCCTAACAGTCTACAGCCACCTTGTGCACAATGTAAAATGTATTTAAGATGATGCCCAGGAATACTTGAAGTCCTTGGGTTTGGTTGGCCCAACAGGACTCCTTGCTGTCCACTCACCAGCTCTTGCTTTCTCTGTCTTTTTACAGCTCCAGGTAGGATGAGCTGTAACCTGTATTTGATCTTTAGGAAATGGTTGCCTGACCTGACACAAAATATTAGGAGCCTGGATCTGAAAGCAAACCCGTGTTTGTGGGTTCCAGCAATAATTTTGCAAAGCCTCTAATGCTGCAACCACAAGCAGCCATTTAGGCTAAAATCTCTTTTCTGATCTTAAATATTTAACAAATACCATACAAAGATATGTAATATCTGCAATATTCATAGCCTCAGCATCAGACTGAAAACATTTGGATTTGCATGGGGTTATTTGAGGTTTTCCTTTGAAGACCAGTAGATTTCCATTGCTCCTTTGTCATTGAACGTTGCCATACAACATTCATAATGCAACAGATAATTCATAGGCCATTTGTGATATGATGGCCCAGAGATGGTTTCAGTAAACAAAAGCGTACCTTTAATAGCTTAAACAAGATGTGGTGTACAGGTGTACTTGTATGAGGCAGAGATTAACTATGATTATTAATAATTACAAGCCCCAAGCCAGGAAAGCACTTAAGCACAATCTCATGCCCCATTGGTTTCCCAGGGCGGCCTCTCCACCAGTGCTCAGGACACTTCAGCATGTACCAGTGCTCAGCACCAGCCCAGGGTGCATGGGAGCTGGGACAGTGATGCCAGGAGTCCAACAACCCTCTCATGCAAAAACTGCTGCACTAGTGGATGACAGCAATGTCTGCTTTGTGGGGTGGGTGTTGCCTTCCTCCTTCGCTTGGAAAGGAAGAGAAGAGTTTATCTGGCAATGTTCACATTAAAGGTTTGTATAGAAAAGCTTACAGCCAAGCAGTTTTATCACTGCTTGACAAAGTCAGCTGCTTAGAGAGGCTTTGGGTCAGGCTATTTAAAGGTGGCATTGATCCCCAGCCTATGCTCTGTATTTGCAAGTCTCCTCAGCTGAAAAAAAGTGAGACCTCAGGCCTGCTGAGGGTGACAGGGAGAAATGGGGTCCAGGCCACCCAGAATGCAGGAAAACATGAATGTGTGAGTGAGGACCGAAGCTGTATGCGGAGGTGTTTGCCGTAAGAAGGAAATACAGATTAGCAGAGCTATGTCTGTGTCCCAGCATGCAGTGTCATGCTCCAGAGGTGTCTCAGTGTTGGGGCAGGGCTCACCTAGTTGTCACCAAGCATAACCTCTTACAGCATAGTGGTGACTGCATGGCTTAGCCACGCAAATACCCTCCTTACCTGTCCTGAGCTGCGCCAGGGCTGGATCAGACAAGGTGGCTGCAGGGACAGGCAGCAGTAGAGCAGTGGGTCCCTGTCCTCAGGCAGGATCCCTACAGTGGAGCCTATGGCTAGGGTGAGGGCAGATGGAGGACCTGAAACAGTCAAGGCTTTTTAAAATGTATGTCTCCTAGACAGCGCCATGGATGCAGTGATGCACTTCACTTATAAGCAAGAATTATCAATACATTTATTGATATAAACCAGCAATTTAACAAAAGTGACAGTAAATGTGACAGTGGTTTAACAAGGTTCAATGGCAAGGTACACTGGAGTATTTACTGCATAGAGGACAGTCAGATAAAACTCCCATTGAGTCATGAGGTTCCGAGAGAGCCCCTTTGATTTCTAACCCCTTCTCAGAGAAGAGTCTAGGTGCAGCTGGATCAAGATTTAGTCTCAGATTTGGTCAGTGATTTATGTCTAAATATAAACGTGCATATAAATGCGCACCATCAATCCTTCACATCACTTACCTAAGATTTCCAAGTTTAGCATGCTGTTAATCACTTACCAAGAATCTGTTGCAGCAGGGAATCTCTCAACTTCAAGGTATAACCTTGGAGGGCATTGTTACTCAAGGGGAGATCATGCTCAGATTAGCTGTTGGTTATTGTGTTGTTATCTGTCTACCTGAATCCACTTTGTGTCGGATGAAGCCATTGTCACCAGATGCATCCATAAACACCACCACTGATATTTATTATTTGAGCAGAGTTACAGGAAATAAAGGCCAGACTGGCTGGGAGAACACCTCTGCAGGCAGGCACACCTGAAGCCAAGTTCTGGGCTCCAGTTCCTACTTAAACCTTGATTCAGACCCTGACTGTTGGTCCCAGTCAGGAGGGAAAACCTGGGGGTTTGGGGCATTCTTACTTCATGTTGCTGTTCTGTGTGCAGCTGCCTGCACCCCTCCAGCCACCGCTTAGCCGAAAAACAAGTCTCTGAATGAAACGTAAGTTCTAGACGATGCTGGTGGGGTCTAGGTCCGGGTCGGGCTTCTGGCGAGCGGGCCGTGGGGCAGAGAAGCCCCCGCAGCAGCCCTGGTCCCGGCCCCAGCACGGAGCAACAGCTCCACCGTGCGCAGAAACGGGAGCGCAGGACACCGGCCAGGTGCAGTTCCCGTCTGGCACGTTTATGCCTTTTTTCTTCTTTTTCCCACGATTTTATTATTGCTATTATTATTATTATTATTTAATTTACTGTTATTAAATAAAAAAGCAAACCAAGAAAACCGCACTGATTCAAAAGGCATCCTCTCCCCTGACTCCCAAGGAAGGATATCTTCCTTATTGCAGGGCTAGAGAACCCACTGCTTGATATCGCCAGAATTACAGCTTGCTGCACTGCATTTGTCAGAGCCTGCAGTAATTCTGCGTGGGCTTGGTTATTTGCTTTTTCCCCATGTTTGAACGCTGACGAGGGACACAGGCTCTCACTAATGACCCTTTTCTGTTTCTTCTGAAAGGACAAGGTCACAGATTTGTCATTGTTTTGGTTTGAGGGCTGCAATAATTCAACAGCTGGAGTTTGCCTCTTGCCAAAGTGATCCAAACACAATAAACCACAAAGCCATATTTTGTGCTCACTCAAATATGCTTACTCAGTGTCCAATCCCATCCTTTTTATAGCTGTCCATGCTCGGTGCCAAGCATGGCCAGGTCAGTGCTCACCCGGGGCAGCCTCAGAGCATTGTAGGAGTGTGTTTCACATCCACAAAGCTTAGCCAGGAGCTGGAGCAAATGCTCAAGCTGAAGCCTAAGCAGTCATGCCTGCATGATGCTGGGGTATTGCTTTCACTGATATCTGTGATGGGGCAGCATCTGAGGCCGCTGCTCCTGCTGGGATGGGGACAGCTCCAGGAACACCCCAGACATGATGCGTGTGGGCTAAGGGCTGGCAAACCTCACGTCCCAGACTGGTGAGTTAAAACACGGGGGCATGCACATAAGAAGGAAGACCTCTGGGGCCAAACTGTTCCCCACTCCCTGGGGTTCTTGTCTGGCTTTGCTGTCCTGTAAAAGGCAAACCTGCCTCAGCTGGTACATCAAGCTATGAGGTTATTTCTTCCTATTCTCTGGCCCCCTGGTGTCCTTACTGCAGTTGTTTGCAGGAAGGGGAGCACACTGATTTCCTCAGTGACCTCCGCAGGTACTTTATGTCCCTTTCCCAACGAGGTCTGGTGGTCAGACATGCCTGCAGCCCCCGGCAAGGCAGAGGTGGTGTCAGGCCAAATCCCTGACACAAATCCCATCACGCAAGCCTCCCGCTTTTCTCTCCCCAGAGATGTCTCTGGCTCAGTTATGCCAAACCATTCCAGGAAAGCACTAAATCCTGCAGGTCTGAGCTCGAGACAGGGAAGCCGAGGTCTTTTGATGCCACCTTGTGGAAACCTCGCTATCCTGCCATCTCCAGGGTCCCCAGTCATCTTGGAGACAGGGTTGTGTGCAGCAGGCTGGAGCATTGATGGCTGGGGAATATTTTGGGATGAGGTTGGGTGCAGCTGATCTCATTTAGGCTCAGGCATGCACAGAAAAGCTGTTCTGGAGAGAAGAGGCTCGCCCCAGCAGAACAGCCATGTCAGGGATTGCAGGATGGCCCACTGGCAGTTGGCATTAGTTGTGTTGTCATCGCAGCAGTAGTGAGAGGTGACATGAGGATCGTGAGCCTTGTGTCAGATCAAATGATACACTCAGGAAAATCCAGATCAGCTGTCGGGCACGTAAGTGCATGCTTTGGCTTGTGCTCCATGTACTCCTTGATCCTCCTGTGGCAAGGGGCATGGCAAGAAAAGAAGCTGCTCTCAAAAGGATGGAGTGACCTGGAGCAAGCCTTGAACAAGCCTTAGGCACATAAATCCAGAAGTGCAGTGAAAACCTTTGTAAGCCCAGCAGCCAAGACAACAAGGTCCAAACCCCTGCCCACACTGCTTGGAAAAGAAAGTCCCCCATGCTTGCACTGCTGCCATGCCTGCGCTGGCCTGGGCTGAGCAGCAGCCTGCTGGCCAAACCCTATCCCATGGAGAAGGGTAACGGGGTAATTCACTGTGGGGCCATGTCACCAGGAGTGTCTGTGGCATTTTAATATCTGAACAGCATCAAGGTTCTCATTACATGCAAACGCGGGTGCTTTCCATCCATAAAATCCAGCCCTCAAAAAAGAGGAGGAGCTATGTGTACCCCCATCCACTGCAGCCCTGAGAGCTTCAAATACATTCCAGGAAAGCACCCTTGCCAGCAGGCTACAGACTGCAGGGTGTGGATTTATTGGAGGGTAGGAGGGGAACATCTCCCCTGCTGCTCAATCTGGACAACAGCAAAGTTGAGAATTTTCCTCTGCTGCAGTTTGCCAGGTCCCTGCTTTACTGTCTCCAGTAAGCAAACTATTTGGCTAACCTGCCAGATAAGTCAATGCCTGAGTGGCGCTTCTCCGAAAGGCAGGCAGAGCTTTTCCCTGCCATCACACAGCATCAGACATCCCCCACATCACAAAATTTGCACAATCCGTGCCTTAAATCTTTCTGAGTATCTTGCTTTAATATTGCCTGATGACATGCCACTCAGTATTTCAGCTCATATCAGCGTCTTCTGGTACCAAGTACAAGCATCTTATGTCATTTTTAATTTGTAAAGTATGGGCAATGAGAAGTATTTTTAAAGTCTGAAAATAAATGGGAAAATGATGTATTTGTGTGTGTTTTCCTGTCTTTAACTGCATCTTCCCCTTATGTGGACATGGTCTGGTTTACAGTTTAGAAACCACAATAACTTTAAGAACAGCAAAGGCTGCAAATTAAATTACCATAAATCAAACACAGTCAGTAGGACCTGGCTGATTTACACCTAAGTTGTATTTTGGGATATTGGCTATTCCAAGGTGCTCTCTCAAACTCATATTGCCACCTGGGGCACTTTGGAGGAGTAAAACCCACACAGGAGGTCAGAAGCAGAATAGTGCTTGTTTTCCAGATGCAGACCTGGAAACCCAGCAGCACAATTGCTGTTTTGGGAGGGGAGTCCCAGGGGTGCCACTCTACCATTTGCGTGGTTGAGAAAGGGATTTGTTGAGAGGATGAGGAAATATCTGCTAAATTCTGTCCTGTACCATGAACCTGCAGCATGTTGGATACCAGCAAGTGTGAAATCCCACAGAAACAAGACTTTACCAATGCCAAGCTGAAAGCTGTGAAAATGTGTCCCTCTGAAAAGTTACGCTAGGATTTCATTTCCAGCAGCGGTCAGTCTGTATCTCGGTATAAATGTTATCACTTGAATATCCCTTGTTTGTGCCATTTGAATAGGTACAACATACTTTCATGTTTTCCTTTCCTTTGAAAACCTTCAGGATTGAGCCATAAATTGTATTTTCACATGAAATTCAGCTCTTCTGCTCAAGAGACCACATAGATGGGCAGTAATACAGTATTTCTTCCCAGGTCTGACAGAAATGCATCTGCATCCATAAATTTAAACATCTGGCTCTATTGCAAAGTAGGTCAGAGCTCATCTGTCACAGAAGGATCCGTCAGAGATAGGGGGAATTGTATTTTCTACCTCCTGTTTCATTTGTGCAGCAGCAAAATGAGAGCAGCCATTCCCTCCATTGTGCTGGGAGGTGGTGGCTGTTTTCCAAGGGTACAAATATTCCCTTGCAGTGGAATTAAAGCGTGACTGGTCCCTTACCTTGTGTCCTGTACAGCTCCCTTTTAGGTGATGCTCCTCAGATTGGTTTGTGATACCACACCAGTCCAACCTGCTGTCTAAACCTGAACAGGCCAACAGGAGGAAAAGAACATGGCATAGTCTGTATATCAATTGGTGCTGTGGTTGCTGCTGGGTGTTCACAAATGTGCTGCGGGCAAAGCTATCACCCCATCAGGTGTGACTGTGACCTATTCTGTGTTGACCAGCTCGGGAACTCCTCGTTTTTAACCTGAGCATCATTCCAGTCTGGGGAAAAAAGGCTTTAAAGGAAATTTTATAACTACAGAATATGACAAGGGAACAGTTTCTTGAATCAGTGTCTACTGGAAAGTCTCTCTGACACAGCCTACTCTGGAGGGCAAAGCCCCCAGGTCTGGGTGTAAGCTCTGCAGCTCCTCAGTGTGGTCCCTGGCATCTGGTCAGCACTGCAGCATCAGCCCATTACCTCCAGTCCCATCAGCATGTGCCCTTCCTTACATTGTCAACAGAGGCCCCCTCATTCCCAGGTTCAGCTCTTGGCACCAGTGTGGGGTCTCCTGCCCAGAAAGCTGCAGCAGGAATGTTTTGGGCTGTGTCATGGGACGTCTCAGCCCAACTGCATTGCCCACCCCAGGCAGCTTCCAGCTGCTGGTCCTGCCCTCACTTTTATACCCATGCCCCGTTCTGGGAACAGGTCCCAGAAACCCTTCAGGCACATCCCAGCCTAAGGGAATACCCAAAGCACATACTCCAGCCCGTAGGCAGCACAGCAGGGACGCTGCTTTCTCCCAGGCCTGCCACCCCCTCACCCCCCCCCCCCCCCCCCCCCCCCCCCCCCCCCCCCCCCCCCCCCCCCC
>NDXB01018190.1:27257-41907 GCA_002631895.1 Agapornis roseicollis
CCCCCCCTTCCACCCCCAACCCTCCCCAGCAATTATCTTTTCCCTGCAGTCAGCAAAGGACTCTGTGGTTCCCAGCACCGGCAGCCGGGAGCTGACTCAGGGTTGTGTGAGTGGTGAGTGCACCAGGCTGAGCCCTCCGACGGGGGTGCTGCTTATGAAACACAGCAGTGACCGTGCTGCTGGCAGCTGCTTCCCTCTGGAAACAGCCTGGCAGGGGAGGGCTAACCTCTGTCTCCTTCTGGGAAGGGCGCTCCCAGGATAAGGCTCATCCAGCTTTGCATCCCTTTGCTGGAGCTGATGTTGAGCACAGCAGGGTAGCAGGGAGGGTAGCGTTGATTTGGACTCAGAGCAGAGCCTGAGACCACAGTTTGGCTCTGATTGGCAGCAATCAGTTCAGGTCTCAGCTTTCTAAACGAGGGTTATTCAGGTAAAACCAGGGCAATGGGTTGTGAATGATCCTGGGGCCTGAGTAAAAAGCTACTGATGGAAGAAGAAATGGGGGAATGTTGAAAGGTGCAGGGAAAGCCTCAGCCATGAGATCGAATGGGCCGATAAGGAGTAATAAATCTCTCCCTTTCTCTTTACAATTAAAAGGGGTCAAAAGGAAAGTAGGGCGTGGAGCCTGGATGTAAACACCCATCTATCCCACAAATGGGATGGTCTGCCAGGCCTGCTTCCAGATCCTCTTAGAGACTTCAGCTGTGTTTTTTGGAGGAGGCTGGCACTGCCTTGATGCCCTCTGCCAAACCAGAGGCCTGCTGTGCCTGCAGGAAGAAACAGTCCCTGCGCCATCCCTTCCCCAGCCTCTGCAAACACGGCTGGCACAGGGCTCAGGGATTTGCTGCCTTCAGTTTATTTCCAATTGGCGAAACAGCTTGGGAGGAGAAGGGCTGGCTCTGTGGAGCAGTGGAAATCTTGCCCTCAGCCCTGCCCTGGCTCGCTGTCCCTAGTGCAGGAAGGAGCAGGCAGGACATGAAACGGCCGTGAGGCATCTGCAGGCATGTGTGGGTCTCACTTAGGGATGGAAAACAGCTATGGAGGGGGCTGAAGTGGAGGACAGAGGGGTGTGGAGAGAGGGAAGGCTGCTGCCTCCTCCCCCAACAGTGCCAGCTCGCCTGGAAAGCTTTCTTTAATGGAATTTCACATGAGCAGTAAAAACCAACAGAAAGGACCCAGCATCCTCGCTTTGGCCAGGATCAGAACTGCTACTGGGTCTGTGGGTGCACACAGGCACCACCAGGGCACAGGCAGGCACCAGTTGCAGGAGCGTAGTGGTACCTGGGGCAAACCTCACCTTGGCTTGTACATCAGCTCATGGACAGCCCAGGACACCATCAATTTTCTACAGAAAAGCCAAATTCATTTCGGCCTTAGAGAGGTTCAGCCCTTTTTAGAGCAGGGTGAGCTGTGTTCATGGAGCTGATATGTGGGGATGCCCTTCTGGGGGCTGTACACCACAGGGAAGGGTTGGAAATCAGAGGAAGAGACAAGCCCCAAAGCCATAAGAAAATACCTGAGATATGCCCCTGTGCACATATGGCCATGTACTTTCAGCCATCAGCTGCTATGAATGATGGCAATCAATGCTTTCCTACTCAGGGATAGGGGCAGTCAAGTCACCCCCCTGATATACATGTATGCAGATGTTTGTGCAAGGGAGGAAAAAGAGGTGGCAGAAAACCTGGTGAATCAGACAAATGAGCCTTTTTTGCTATAAGGAAGGTCGATTCTTGCAACATCTCAGGTGTCCCACACTGTGAGTTATTTCCTGGGGAGGCTGCACTCCATTTCTGAATACAAATGACCCAAATTTCTCCACATTAAGACATGAATGAATTTTTTCCCATGATTTTCCAACACTCACTTTTATCCCAAGCAGTGAGAAAGCTACAAAATATCAGCCCTGCCTGTGGAATAAAAGATCTGGAAAAAACACACATACAGAACATTTGGTTTTATTGCCAAGTTTTCAAGCAGGAGGGACATGACTCGGTGCCTGCAAAGTGAAACATGTAAATTTCTTCTGCTGAATCAACTTCAGACTACATTGGGAGCCCCAGTCCTTGTGGTCAGATCCATTGAGGAGTACCCTGCCCTCATCAGCCCTTGGATGGGGATCCCCATCCCTGTGCATGGTCCAAGAGCAGCTGCCATNTGCATTGGGAAGTCCTTGTGGTCAGATCCATTGAGTACCCTGCCCTCATCAGCCCTTGGATGGGGATCCCCATCCCTGTGCATGGTCCAAGAGCAGCTGCCATCTGCTTGGGGATGTGACCTGGTGTTGGGTCCAATTCCAGGAGCTGATGCCTGTAGCACCCACAGAGCAGCTCTTGTGAAGCCCTGCAGACAGCTGGACCTTGGCCTCAAACTGACCAAAAATTAGTTTGTTTTGGTTCCTCTCAGCGAACTGAAGTGGTTTTCATCTTCCACCACCCCCCCACCCCCCCCGAAACCTAAAGGGTCCTGACAGCTTGGGCTGTTGTGTCAGTTGACTTTTTAATCCAAAAATAATAACATTTTTTATGCAAAATCCTCAGCCTGCTCTGTTTTAACTCTCCCCAGAGCCCCATACCTCTGTGTGTGCAGGGATGCCTTTGTGTCCTTTGGCACACTTTTGCATATGGAAAGAAGAAAGAGCTTTTTCCCTACCTGAATGATCTCTCCCGTTATTTAACCTCTTTGAAGTTGAGCAATAAAAAAACCCCATATCCACGCACAGAGCTCCCAAACAGCCCTTTTAAGGTCCTAAATGCAAATTTCTCTGTATCCTTACTGGAAACATGGAAGGCTGCTCCAGACTATGGAGTTACTCTCAGGAATGAGTGGTTCTTCACATAAATACCTATGGACCAGGGAACAGGTCTGTCCCATTCACAGGGTATGAGCCTCTCCTTGCCTGGCGCTCCCTTGCTCCCAATGCAAACACAGGGTTGGACTATGCCTGTGGCCATATGGCTCTTGGCACCTCACCAGCGAAAAGGCTCTGTAGGAGGAACAGGGATGAATGCCAAAGGAATAAAATAAATAAAAATCTGTGCCCTTGCACTGGAATAACTAATTTAACAAGAGAAGCTGGGACAGTTCTTGCAGCAAATACAGGCACGTGCTTGTGCTTCCCTGAAATTCAGCAGCCATGGTGGGGGATGTGAGATGTGCATGGGTACAAGAAAATGCCCAGAGCCACCACAGCTCTTTAATGTGTGATATCACAGTGCCTTATTCATGCTGCCTCATTTTAATTCCCAATTAGACACAAAATGGAGCAAAAGCTGGGGGTGGGGAGGAGAATTATTGTAGCCCTGATGGCAGCAGGTGAGAGCAAAGCCTCACCCACTACTCTACCCAAATGCATCCGCAAGCTGGGGCAATGATAGACCTCAGTCACATATGTACTCTTAGAATGCAGGCCCATGAAGAAACGTAATGGCCCTGTCCATCTGCTCCATGGGTATGTGTCTTAGCTAGGGTCCCAGAAGAGCTTGAGAAACATTTCTGGTTAAGCAAGTAGAAGAAGATGCAGAGAGACATCCAGGTACTGGTGTGCTCAACATAAAAAAGACATGGAGCTGTTGGAACAAGTCCAGAGGATGACACAAGGATGATCAGGGGACTGGAGCATCTCCCATACGAAGACAGGCTGGGAAAGTTGTGTTCAGCCTGGAGAAGAGAATGCTGCGTGGAGACCTCATAGCAGCCTTCCTGTATCTGAAGGGGGCCTATAGGGATGCTGCAGAGGGACTCTTCATTAGGGACTGTAGTGACAAGACAAGGGGTAAAGGGTTCAAACTTAAACAAGAGAGGTTTAGATTGGATCTAAGGAAGAAATTCTTTCCTGTTAGGGTGGTGAGGCACTGGAATGGGTTGCCCAGGGAGGTTGTGAGTGCTCCATCCCTGGCAGTGTTCAAGGCCAGGTTGGACGAAGCCTTGGGTGGCATGGTTTAGTGTGAGGTGTCCCTGCTTGTGGCAGGGTGGTTGGAACTGGATGATCTTAAGGTCCTTTCCAACCCTAACTATTCTATGATTCTATGATATGTGGGAGGGTGATGAGCATGGAAGGAACAGATCTAGACTTGGGTGTATTTATCCTAAAAAGCATCAAAAAGAAAACTTAAGTTTTAGTAGGCAGAGGCACTGAATGGCCATGCCTGATTGTCAGGATACCCCGAAGCACAACTACCCTGGCAATCAGGTCAGATGGAGACATGGGAAAAACAGCTCCCAAGGCTGCTAGAGATCCTTCACATGACCTTGAGCACATCATGTTTGTCCCTTTTAGTTCCTCAGAAGTGGGCTAACTCCTTTTGCCTGGCCTTCTTTACCCTTCTAGTAGCTCTTCTGTTAAAGGAGCTGACGCAGCTATGCTCCTAAATGGGGCAAACACTCTGCTCATCCCTGGCAAGCAGTTAAGATGTCCAGGTGAGAAAGAGAGCAGGCAGGAAGGCATGCTAGAGCTTCCAGGCCTTCTCCTCTCCTGAACCAGCTCAGTTTCTTCAGGTGATGGTCCTAGCCCTTCAGCAGCTGGTCCTAGCCCAGTTACATGAGAGTGCCTGCCTAGTCCAAACACAGATCTCTGCCCAGCTACAACCGGGAGGCACCTTGGGAAAGTATAAAAACAAGCAGTAAGAATAAACATCCGGATGAGGGCTGAGGAGGGAAACCAAAACACTGAGGGAAGCCAGGAATAATAAGAACCAAAAACAAATAGAAAAGAGCTAACAGGAGCAGCAGATCTAAAAATATAATGAAAGAACAACAGCAGGGTGGAGGGACTGAGATATTTCAGGGGACTGGCAAAGTGTGTAGGGCTTTCAGGGCTCAGTTTTACAGCCATGAGGCTGAGCTCTGCGGCAGAAGCAGCCTCTCCTCTCACTGCCTTCTCTCCCAGGTGCTGGGGAAGATGGAGAGAGTAGGCTTGGACTCCCAGGAGCCATCAGGATAGCAGCAATGATAGCAGCCTGCTGCCCACCCCTGCCACATATGCCCTTAGGGACAAGCATTTTTGCTATGGAGGAGCAGGATGCAGATATCCCAGGAGAACATGCCCCATCCAAACCCTTCTCAGGTCCCATGAGAGGTTGCTCATTCCTCCAACCCACCAGTGAGCTGGCCCATAGGACTTGACGAGGCCGGGACCATGTCTGCTCAACCCAAATCCTGGGGGAAGAACACATCTCCTGCAGATCCCAAATTAGTGGTATCCTGGCTAGAACTGAGCCCTGGTTATCTTGGGAACTGCCCCAGGATGGCTCTGCAATCCAGAGCCATTCACTTCCTCTACCATCCACAGATGAAACTACTGAAAATCAAACCCCTGAAACATTCTTTGTTGGTTCAGATTCCCTGAAGCACCTCAGGCCTGGATCATACAAAATCAACAGGAGAAAACAAATAATTTCCTTCCCTCCACCCAAGGAATTAACTTGGCTTGCAGCAGGAAGGTTGTACTGGATGGACTCTGCACCTGGCTGGCAGTGTGGGGTGCACAAACCCTCTCTAGGGAGGCCATTTTGGAGATGGGTACAGGGCCATTCAGAGATGAACTTAAACCTTCTGGAAAACCACAGCAGGGCTGCTACCTGCCTCCACTTTCTACAAGCTGATTGTAGGGCTCCTGTTCATAAGCACCTTCTTCCCAAGGAGGACCCAGATGCCTTTAGGACAGAGTACCTACATGGGACATTGAGACATTTGCTTTTTCTTTGGGGTTTCCCCCATCTTTCATCTGTTGTTCAGACTGGGAAGCGGTCTCCATCACCTTTCTCTGTCACCTTACCCTGGCACTGGTGATATGGCATTTCCATTGGTGGGACTCAGGGAGCTGCAGGGAGTCTGGGTGCATGTTGGAATAAAAGAATACACTTGGACCATCTCTTGGCCTTTGACTCAAAGCAGTTCCCCTCTCCTGAAAGCAAGATGAATTCTGTTGTGGTGCTTCTACCATTGGGTTCACCACACCAGACCTCCCCTTTCATGGAAGCTGTCCAGCCTCACCAGGGCTGCAAATCCATGGCCACCTAATTAAAACCAATGGTGGACTGTAAAGATAGGGGAAAATAAAACAATAAAACCAAACAAAACCAGTCTGGACGGAGAGCCAAGGAGGCCACGTGCCAGGAAAATGAGCCACTTGCCAGTTTGGCACGGAGTGAATGCTTGGCCTGTTGAGATGACATGCTGGCGCAGGGCGTGCTGAAGAGGCACTTACCATTTTAGGGGGAAAACAGAGGTAAGGAAGGGGCCAGGGATGAGGACCAGAGCCTGAATGACGACTGAATCCCAAACATGCATTTAAGCATGAAGATGGGTGTGGGGGAGGATCAAGACACATCCCTGCCAGGGACTTGGCTGGTGTTTGTCAGCACAGCCTCATAAATGACAATACTGCAGCTGCTACAGACAGGCTTCCACCAAAACCAGAGCTGGAGATACACAGGGCAAGGGACAGTGCTCACCAAGCCCATTGAAAGCACAAAGCAACAGGAAAGAGCTGGGGAGCACTCTGTGAAAGGGCACAAGCCAAGAGTGGCATATGGTGCACCAGACTGTGGAGTCAGAGGTTCAGAAGATGGTGAAGGTCCCAAACCCCTTTGCCCTGTGCAGGAATGACACACCTAAATCAACACTGGGTGCTAAAATAGGGGTGCAGGGCAGGCAGATGCCCATGTGCTCCACATGTACACCATACCCTGTCAGGGCCCATGGGCCCTCACAGAAGAGGTAGAGGGGCTGTGCATGACTTTCCCCACTTCCCACCTCTGGCAGTGCATGCTGGCAGAGGGCACGGGCTGCTTTCCAGGATCCGGTCTCTCCTTGGCTCTTTTCCCTGGCTCCCCAGGACACAGCACAGCAGACAGTAACATGCCCGCCTCTCCATGGGCTGGTTTCTTATGACCCAACGTAAGGAGCCTGTGAAAGGAGCAGCCGTGGCCAAGTTTCCCCTTGTTTTTACTTTCCTGATTTCATTTTGTCTGGGTCCAAGTGGTGGGTTTTGAATCCAGCCTTTCCCTTCTGTGGCTCTCCCCACTGGTCCCAGCGGTGCTGTAAGAAAACGTTAAGTCACAGGCAGCCGGCACCTCCCTGGCTCTGAAAGCTGCACCAGGCAGGATCCCGGCCGTATCTTGGTATGGACTTGCAGAGGACTAATGGAAACGCACCGCTACTTGAGTCTCTGCTGGGTCGTTCATGTGTGAGCCTGAACTTTTCTCCCCAGAGTCCCCCTTCTCTGTCCTTGCACTTCTGGATGTGTGGCCACACCAAGGCTGGACCCGCCGAGCTTTTCCAATAGTTTTCTCCTTAAAAACCCATCAAGTTCCTCTACTGGCCCCTGTGCAACCCAACCCTGTCATACACTGACGTAGCTGCACCCTTCACCCTTCAAACTGCTCAGGATCAGGCTCTTTGAAGCTCTCACTCCCGAAAGTGCTGCAGCCCTCATTCCCAGAAGCGTGTCCGTGAGACACTAATGCACTTCAGACGCTCGCCCTCACAGGTAGAAGACTGAAAGGCAAACACAGGCTCACTGCTCTCTCCCCCACTGCAGCCAGATTTGCCGGGGCTGCATCCCCTCCCTTCCTCTCCTTTGGGCATTGCCTGCCCAGCTGCACAGCATCCCCGCAAGCCGACAGGATGAGTGACGGGTAAACAGAGCTTTTCCATGGAAACATTTGTTCAACAAAGAATTGCAGATTTTCATGGCAAGTATCTGGTTTCCTCCAAACTTTTTTCTTGTTTCTGAAAGCTGCCCGGCCGGTCTGGATCTGACTTTCACGGGCATTTTTCTCCCTAATGCTTTTCAGCAGCTTGGTTCTCCCTGCTTCTTTTTCTTTTATATTCTTTTTCTTCTATTTTCTTTCTTCCCCCCATACCCCCTTTTAGGTTTCTGTTCTTTCTTAAAAAAAACCCACAAATGGAGGTGATGGTGTCTTGAGCTTTTCTACAGGGTGCAAACTCTCCTTCCTGAGCGATTAATGATAATGATGGGTGACCCAGAAAGGGATACTTGGCCTTTTGTGCTGATAAAATCCTGAATGGGAGAGGTGGATCTAGGCAAACTGCTCTGGGCTACGCCTTCTAAAGGACACAAAGAAGGAAGCAAGACATTGTCCGGAAGGAGATAAGAGAAGATGCTTGCAGAGTGCTTATGCCCACATGGAGTGATGTGAGAGTGGGAGGACGTCTCCCATCCCTATGGGCCTGTCTCACTCCATCCTTTTGGCTCGAAGCTGCCTTTCTCCCTCTGGCTTCTTCGTGCTTAACTTGATTTTCCCGAAGCAATTCTGCGCTGACCCTTAGGCAGACACGGGCTGCTCCCACGAGTGCTCCCGGCGGGTGCCCAAGGAGACAGCGGGGTCCTCAGCACAAGGCGGAGGTGACAGCAGGTGGCACTGCAGCCCCAGAAACGCGCCGGGAGCTGCTGCCCAGCAAGGACACGCTCCCACCCACATCCACACTCACTCCCACCCACATCCACACTCACTCCCATCCACATCCACACTCACTGCCATCCACATCCACACTCACTCCCACCCACAATCCACAATCCCACCCCCATCCACATCCACACTCACTCCCACCCCCATTCATATCCACACTCCCACACACACTCCCACTTCCAGTCCAGGGCTCAGGCAAAGCAGCCCCTCTCCACTCTGGGGTTCATCCCCTGCTATAGGACCCCACCACCCCCCATGATTTCATGCACTATGAAGAAGAACTTGGGATATTATTCCTAACCCATGCCAGAGCAGGGTGTCTGGAGAAAATCCTGTGATTAGTGAGGGTTTGGTGCAGGGATAAGTCCTGGAGCAGAGAAGCCCCCTCTTCACTCTGGAGGGAGATATGACTTACTACTTGCTATCTGGGGTACAAGAGGCTGAACATGCCTGTTGGTTGTGGACAGGGAAAACAGGAAGAAGTAAGCATTCCAAGAAATCAAAGTAGCCCAGACAAAGTGCAACCACCAACCAAGTGCTGCTGCATGCTGGGGGGAGTTAAGGAAGAACATGAGTTGCCGTAAACCTGTGAATGTGACACAGAATTAAAAACCAAAACTAAACGTACATCAACATGCTTCCATGAACTGTACTGATTTATGCCAGTCAAGTCATACCAATCCCTCCAGTTGTGCTAAGAATATAACCAGGGATGTGCCATAGCCTCTATTCCCANTAGCCCAGACAAAGTGCAACCACCAACCAAGTGCTGCTGCATACTGGGGGGAGTTAAGGAAGAACATCAGTTGCCATAAACCTGTGAATGTGACACAGAATTAAAACCCAAAACTAAACGTACATCAACATGCTTCCATGAACTGTACTGATTTATGCCAGTCAATTCATACCAATCCCTCCAGTTGTGCTAAGAATATAACCAGGGATGTGCCATAGCCTCTATTCCCATCCTATAACCACACTGAGTTCAGGCTTTATTTTTAGCCCAGCTTCCTCAGGGCTCTGTCTGATCTGATCTCTCTGGAGAGATTTATTCCTGCTAAATGCCACCCTTCCTGCTAGAAACTCGCATTTTCCCAGTGCTGCTGAAGGGGTTGACCTTGTTGAGCAAATTTGAAAGATAATCTGGTGAGATTTGGAACAAAACTGACAGCCAAATAGAGAAGAAAGACACCTAAAAGAGCATCCCAGGGTGAGACAGACAAGTGGCACTCAGACATTGAAGTAGCTGGTTGGTGGCCCAGAGGATGTCAGGATTGATGCAGGAGGAAGGAAAAGAGGGTGATTTTCTTTCTTCCTTTGATTTGGTTGGTGTAGTATTGCCAAGCTCTTTGTGACTTGCTTTCAAGCAGTTTGCTGTGAGTGTTCAGTGTTGGTTAGCCGTGTTTGGTCCCGTGATGTTGTTTCTGGCCAGCAGTTGGTTGAGCTCATGTCTTGTAATTAGTGGGTGGGCTTGAGGAGACCACTGCGGCTTCCGATCTCCCAGGGAAAGGGAGAAAATAAGCAGGATTAAAGAATTTTAGAAAATTACAGGCATTTTCATTTCACATAAGCTTTGCCAGGAACACCAAGCCCTGGAGAAGGATGGCTACTGCAGGATGCATTGCCCATGGGCAGGACTAAAGGACTTTGTTTCTCTTCATAGTCACCCAAATAACTCTCTGTGTGTGCCTGTGTGTGTGTGCACAAACACAGCGTTGTCTGCCCAGCGGTCCACAGGCCAGCGGTGGCTGTGGGAACATGGTACCTCTGCAAGATTGAAGGGATATATTCCATCTGCAAACACAGTTTTACACTGATTTCTTTTTCACAGCAGGATTGCTGTAATGGGAGGACTTGGGGGATGCAGAGAGATGTTAAAGCAGGGGAGCACTGGCTCTCGCTCGTTTTTAATGAGGCTGATCTGTTGAGGTGACAACACTGTGTGTCCAGACCAGCCCACCCGGGCTGTCAGACCCCACTTGAGCTAATCCCCTTCTTGCTCACATGGTTTTTCGTGCAGAAGAAAGAGACTGAAAACCAACCACAAAATCCCCAGGAAAAGGCCAATTTTGAAGCTGTAGCAACTGAGCAAGAGCCATAGGGGAAGACAGAGTATTTTCACTCGTGTCTCTATTTGTCCCTGGTTTAAGTGTCTGTCAGGGGTTGAGACCCTAGCTCCCCAGCCTGTCACATCCAATACCCCAGGGGACATTTCCACTATACATATTCACTCAGCAGCATCTAAAACTGACGAACAGTCAGTACTTGGCGCTAAATGCACAAAATAAATGTAAATGCTGTGTCAGGTGGGCATCCATGCTCCTGCTTCTGTTGCTGGGTCCCAGATCTGACCAACCTGTTCCCATCTCAGAGGAAGAAGGCTCTACCTCCAGCATCACCAAGCAATCCCTTGCTGCTGTTTCCAAAATAACAAGTTTTTTTCTGGACAGGATTTTTGATGACAAGTTTTGCCTTGAGAGAAAGACCAATCTGACATTCAGGGCAGAAAGGATCTACCAGCCAGGCACTAAGGCACATGCACCAAAACTTGGCTTTTTGAACTACACTAGACACAAAATGACAATGTCTACTTTATAACTGCAAACACGTATATAATCCTGACTTATTAGGCAAGTTGTTCTACACAATGGCTCTATCAAGTGCGTTTATCTCTCTATATACATGTATATGCAAATGTACATGATATGTTTATGTATTCTGTCTCCCATTCAGAGTAGGTATTAATCATATGCTGTTTCACTCCAACAATGTTAGAAGTGGCTTATGTCTCTGCTGATGACTGCTGCCACCATCACCCATGTTGCACCAGAGCTGCCACCTGCAAGCCAATGGGCCCTAAAACAAATTTTGCTAAAAAAGAGCCAGCTTTGGGCAAAAGCCCATTGGTTTTCTACAGCAGGGCTTCAGGCAGCAATCATCACCCCATGGAGACATCTCACTCTGGAGACAGTGCCCTTCACAAACATCACTGCAGTGCTGCATGCATCCAGCTCAGGAGCAGCATGCTCCTTCAAACCAACCAAGGACTTTTCTCTCTTTCTCTCCCCCCCTTCTTCTTATTTAGCAAAATAACCCTGCGATTATTTTTCCACATGAAAGTGTCTGCTGTTCAGGTGGACAATCTGACTCCAGCTGAGCCGCCTGGAATCCCTGTGGTTTTGATTTTCAGTGGAGAACAATCTTATCAGCCCAGATTGTACACAGAGATAGGGAGCCTTGGGTAGGGTTGCATAAGCACAGATTGCCTCAGCTGGGATGGGGAAGGCTCTGCTCACTGTATTTATTTGTTTTCCCCACCGTGGGTTTCAGGTTCTCCTGGTGACCACCATTTCAGCTCTCCTTCCCCACTCATTGTTTGGGCAGCCGAGCCTTCCTCATGGATCACTGGGCAAGAGGTTCAATTTAAATCTGGCCTCAGCCCTTGGCTTAATGCATATTGCCTTGAGAGGTTTCTTGCATATAGGGGATTTTTCCCCTTCCTATTATGGTTATTCTCCGGGCAAGGATGGGATAGCCCCCAGTTTGGGATGGATGTGATTCTTCCGTCCCTTGGCACACCCGTTTTGGCCTCTTCCTCTCCTGTCAGCTCCTCTTTCAAATCTGCCAGCTGCGTGGGCACCTTGTCTCCGATTGCAGAGGCAGGATATACGGTTTCCACAGAGGCCATCAGCAAATAGCTGTGACTATGTAACCCTGGCAGAAGAGGAGGAAGAGGACAGAGAGGCATCCTGAGCAAAGCCAAGCCCCAGAACATCACCCAGAGGAGCACTGAGAGGTGCAGACTCAGAGACCTGGGCATCTGAGAACAGCACATGCTGCAGTGGGTGTTGACATGGGGGTCCCATCCCATGTCACACAATGCTTCTCTCCCAGGGCAGCCCCCTCATGTGCCACCCAAGGGCACAGGGTGGCAGGGACTGAATGCACTCATGTGACCTTCATGCTGGTGCTCTGAGATGTCACTGGGACCTGGCAGGAAAAGTCAGAGCGTATCTTTTGGAAAACGTTTTCTGTTTGGAGTTAACCCTGCAGTGGCACGGGAGCCACCTTGTGCATGTTGAACTTCTGCTGTGGGAAAACCTTGGTCTTGGTCCAGTTCACAGCTTTTGCTCTTTATGTCTCTTCTCCTCCTGGGTTGGAGACTTTTAAGAAATCTCCCTTGTACTGATGCCTTCAGATCATGTAACATCACCTCTTTTCTTTCCCTAGGACAGAGTATTAAATTTAACACATCCATAAACCAGAAGGGACCACTGTGATGAGCTGGTTGGACATCTGGTGTGCCATTAGCCCAGATCAAGCCTACTAAACATCTCCCAGAAAGTCATCACAATGTGGGACATTGATTCTCCTCCTTCTAAAACTCTTTTAGGCTTGAATTAGGCCATAAGTGTGTGCAGGGTACTAGGGTGACCAGCTGCTGACCATCCTCACCATGATCATCATGTTTGGTGTCACGCGCTTTGGCCACACCATCATCCCCACCAGCCCAGTACCAAGTTCCCATGGGCTGGTGGCAATTGAGCAGGCCAGCAGCATAGCCCCAGAGCCCACTTGCTGAAGGTCTCCTTCGGCCCAGGTTCTGCCTGGAGGTGTGGAGCTCAGAGGCAGAGCAGAGGTGGGGTCTTGAGCAAGCAGCCTACGGCTCCCCATCACCATGCCTTTGCTTTGCCTTTGCCCTCCTGGCACTTCCTTGAACCTCATCCAATTTACCCTTCAGACCTGGAGGCCTCAGAAGCAGATCCTGCACACAAAGGTAATAGATGGGGCTGCTACAGTCCATGGTGGCAATAGCTTCTTGGCCAACATATTGCACTGGGTATGTCTGTCCACTTCATTAGGCACTGCATCTCCTGGGAACAGCACAGCTCCATCATCCCCATGTCCTTTGCCTGTGCTTTTCCTGCCAAGAAACAATAGAGCCTCCCTGCCAAGCACCTCCTGGGCCTTTGGGGATAAACCTCCTGATGCTATCTCAAGCCTCAGCATCTCCCCCTCCCATAGGGGCAGCAGCAATGTGTGCCCCAGCCTGAGTTGTCCCAGCAGGATAAACCCACCATATGCTTTTCTTCCCCATCACCCAACAGACTCCATGCACCATGGGGAGCAGGGCATCCACAGCTCAGCTCCAGTGCAAAGGGCATGTGGCACAAACCACCAATGGTCCTGTGTGCCAAAGGTTGGAAGCCACCATACCAGGGGCAGAAGTGTCCTCTGCGGCTGAGGACTGCTAAGCCCACACAGCATTCCTGGCTCCTGCTCACTTCACTTCTGCTCCAGCAGAGGAGGTACACAGGCAAAGCCCTGCTGAGGCAGGCAGAAGGCAGCCTCTGGCTACAGAGAACGGAGCAATCCATGGCCAAGTGGTTGGGCAAGTTCTGTGGTTTCTTCATGCAGGCACCTCTGCCCAGCCCCAGAGGGCTCCCAGCTGGTGCTCACTCCCTCTTGCACACTTTGCCTCCCTGCTTCCCAGCCGGCTATGAGAGATTAGGCATATGAAGATCTTAATTCCCTAAATACATCTCTGATTTGTTTTAGCCTGATGCAGCCCTTCTCTTGGATGAAGCACACACCAAGGCTGTGCCCATCCACAGGCACAGTGCTGCCACAGAATCCCTCCCATGCCGACACAGATAGCAGTATGGGTCGCTGTGACACCCAGCACCCCATACAGGGCAGCAGGAGTGGCAGAGGGAGAGGCATCCCTTGGGACTCAGGAGAAGCATCCTGATGGCTTGCAGATGTGATCTCATTTTTCAGTTGTTTCTAATTTGCTTGGGTAGTTGGGTTGGGATTTTCTTTAATTCTAGAGAAGAGACAATTTCTTCAGGGAGTGTTAGCCACAAACCTCATCTGGCATTGTGTTTTAGTCAATTGGTTTTGTCTTGTATTATTAGGAATATTGTATTACATAATGATAAGCTGCATTCTCTTATTATGGTGACTATAAAGGGTGGCAGCCCTGGGCAAGTGGAGCACCAGCCTTCAATGCAGGGCAGCCACCCCTCCTGCTTTATCGTTTGCCTTTACTCTGACCTTCAGCAGGCCTGTTGTCTCCCTGGGTCTCTGTTTCCCCTCATGTAAAACACTTCAGCTATCAGCTGAAAAGCTTTTCCATCCTTAAATCAGGGAAAAAAAGAAAAAAAAAAAAAAAAGAGGAGTTTTTCCCTTTTCTTCCATCCTAAGAAACAAAGGAG
>NDXB01018192.1:11551-31274 GCA_002631895.1 Agapornis roseicollis
CTGTAGCTGTGGATTGCCCTGACCCAGGTGTAGGACCTTGCACTTGGCATGGTTAAACTTCATGAGGTTGGCATCAGCCCACCTCACAAGCGTGTCAAGGTCCCTCTGTATGATAGTGCTGTGCCCTGGAAATGCAGGGTAGGCTGTAAGGTATGGGTTGATACATACAATTAAAGAACTGTATGTTCTAAGCACCAGAGTGCATAACTACAGGGATGCATCATTTCAGTTTCCTGAAAGCAACAATTCACTTTCATCAGTTATAAACAGGGAAGTTGATTACTGTTGAGGAGACAGCTTTCTTGCTGCCTAGTCACATTCATTCCAGTGCAAATCATATCTGTCAATCAGGCTCTTTATTTTTTGACTGGAGGAGCAAACTTTTTTAGCCATCGTTAGCATGATGCTTGTATTGTAAGGCTGAACAGATAGAGAGAGGCAATTTGGAGCTAATTCTAACCAGTTGGTTAAGGCTTCTTTGATTTGTTTGTGTTGTACTAGAATGGTTAAGTTAGAATATGTTAGAATACAGTTTTCCAGGAAGTACCTTTTGCCTTGCTTTGTCCTTTTCTTTTTTTTTCTGAATCTGAATTTAACTGCACCTCCTGCTTGTGTGTGTGAAGAATAACAGTAATGAAAAGCAGAGGAGATTTGATTGGGAGTGGCTTTCGATCTCAGGTTTCAGGAAGTGTTCAGGGATGTGAAGGGTAACAAGGAGGGCTTCTGCAAGTGTGTCAGCAGCCAAAGGAGGACTAGAAAAAGAATGGAAAAAACCGAGGTACTTGATGCCTCTTTTGCCTTGGTCTTTATTGGTAAGATTTTCTTACTGGAGTTCCAGGTCTTGGAGACTAGTTGCAAGTTCTGGAGCAGTGAAGATGTAGCCCCAGTTGAGAACCAATTAAAGGAATGTTTAAACAAATTTGTTTTAAGGAAGTAGTGGGACCTGCCAGAATGCACCTATGAGTGTTGAGTGAACTGGTGTCATAGCAAAGCCACTCTCAGTTATTCTGGAAAGACTGTGAGAATAGAAGATGGTTCCTGATGACTGGGAGAAAGTAAATGTCACTTGTGCTTCCAGGAAGGGCTAAAGGGTCTGAGGATTTACAGAGTGATCAGCCTCACCTTGATCCCTGAGCAGGTAATGGAGCAGATTCTCCTATGAAGCTATTTCTAAAAGACAATAAAGTGATTAGCAATGGTTATTATGTGCTTGGAGGAACCTGTGAGCCTTCTGTGATAATGATTAGATTGGTGGATGAGGGAAGAGCCAGATGATAGCTTTTTTGATGTTTGACAGTGCTTTTGACATTTTCTCCCTTACCACCATCACTGACAGTCTAGCCGATGATGCAGTCTACCTCACTGAGCCTGTACAAGTTCGCTGAAATGCTGGGCTCAAAGAGTTGTCAGAGGTGGTACAAAGTCCAGCTGGAGGCCAGTTACTATTGGTCTGCCCTAGGGGTTGAGATTAGGGCCTGGGCTGTGTAATGTCTTCATTGATGTCCTGAATGATGGAACAGAGTGCACCCTCAGCAAGTTTTCAGGTGATAGAAAATTGGGAGGGGTAGGTGGGTGCCACAAGACAGTTGTGGTGCCATGCAGAGGCATCTTTGACAGGCTGAAGAAATGGGCTAAGAGCAATCTCATGTTCAAGAGGGTTCAATAAGCACACCTGCTAGAAGGGTGTCTGCATTCCAGCACTACCAGCCTCATGCTTCATTGTTGGTACCATTGCTGGCTGTTGGCAGACTTCTTGTACTAGGGCTTGGGCCACATACCACATACTGGTGTGTAAGTGTGGTGATTAGACTGAAAATATGCAAAACAGTTTGGAGAGAACTATCAAAATCCTGGAGAAGAATGTGATAACAAAACTAAAACATTTATTTTTAAGGGTATGTGAAGTGTCAAGGAGGTGATTTTCACATCTCTGGACCATTATTGAAATGTTATTTGATGTCAGAGTTCAGTAAAGCAAGGAATGTGAAAGTGGTTTTAATCACAGCTTATGTAATGGTTTGCCTCTCGTAAACTTAGAGGGTTGCTGCTGTATAGCCCTGTGTTGCTGAACCGATGGTCTGTTACATTTAGTACAGTCAGCCCTGCTGCCACAAGTTGCATGCAGTTTTTAAGTTACTTCTTTGTGAAAATACAACATCTTGTCCACATGTCTTCAGAACTAGTGTTGCCACTTTGTTATTGTTTGCTTAAGCATATCTTTCTACAGATTTGGTATGTCCTGGTTTGCAGTTCTCATCTGTAGAAATGTTTTAGCTGGAGTTAATGGCTGCACAAAAAGTGGACTGTGAAGAGACACAGCTTTTGAGTATGAAGGCTAAGAAGAGTGTTAGGAACAGACTCTAGTTGTCTCTGTTTATGGATAAGCAAAATAGCTTTAATATAACTGTTGGGGTGTATGTTAAGGATCTTCTGTGTAGCCATATAAATCATTTGAGACAAGAAATTGGAGTCCAAAAGGAGGACTTGATGACCTGGACTGTCATGCCCAAACTTGCACAGTGTATGACCTTAGAGTGGGTAATAGTTCACAAACTCCAAGATAAAAACTGGTAATAGCTGTATGCTACAAGCCATGCTCTTTTCTGCTAAAAAGCCCCGTGTGTCAATTTCTCTTATTTAGAGTTTTGGGCTTGTATGTTGTAGCACCACTTTATCATGGTTAGAGGCTATGACATCCTTCCATGGCTTTGCTCTTTCATGAATAGTGGTGTATGACTGAAAAAGCCATCACAAGCTTCTCAGTCATAGGTAGCCTGTGGAATGGAGGCACTCATCAACATAGCTAAGCCCAAATAAAAAATTGTAGCTTGATTAATGTGATTATGCAAAGAAAAATTTTAAATTGGTGCCACTAATGCTTGACACAGATCTTCTTCTATAGACACAACACCTACACGGGCTTCTTTTCACTTTTAGTTACTTCTTATCTTCTTACTTATGTTTGCTTGGCAGATTTGGATTTTATTAGTACATCAGTGATAGATGCTCGCATGTATTCATTTAGATAATGGAATTGCACGGGTACCACAAGTTTATATGAGAAAGCAGAAGGCAGGCTGGTTGGTTGGAGATTTAACAAAAAAAAAAAAATCTCAGTACACAGAATCTAGAAATACTGCTCCATATAAGCTATGGATTACAAGGTACTGTTTTATAACCAGTTTTAAAGGGACATTCTCAAGCTTATTTATAAACCGTATTTTGAAAGACTTAAATTTGCTACGGCATTTTCTGTTGACAAATGTACCTAAGTGCCTGTGCATCATCATACTGCAATCAATTGCAATCAGCTCAGCAATCGCTTAGATAATCTTTGTTGGAAGGAATATGTCAATGGAAAGAGGTTCCTGTTTTAATCCTAATAATGCAAGCTGGAATATGTGTTGTCTGCTGGATGTTATTTGAAGTGAATGCCAGTAATTCTTACGATAAAATCAGTGATATTCATTATGTCAATTTCAGGAGATACCAGCTCCACCCCAGAGGTTCATAGGAAACAAAGTCTGGAAAATCTGATCCCAGATGAGACTGTATGTTGGTCCTGGAATACTTCTCACCCCAAATCTGGGTACCAAATTCTAGAAGTCTGTCTGCCTGACCTTAGTTTTATTTCTTGTCTATGAAATTGATCTTAGAATTTTAAGATGCCCTTGGCAGGAAATTAATAAGAAAAATATTTATACAGTTGCAGCTGTGTAAATGGTTCTTCCTCATGTGTATACTTGATTCCAGATGTCTAGATTCGATCAGAAATATAACGAGGTTGATTTTCTTTTTAAAGGGATAGCAGTCAGCTCCCTGATACAGGCAGTCAAGTGACTGCTGTGTAGTTTGCTGAAGATTCTGAAGTGGCAATACAGTTAAATGTTTCAGCAGAGGGTGTTTCTCATTTTGAATAGGGGTGATGATGGCATAGTGTAATATGTGAACTGTAGCATTACAAGCAGGTAAGCAGTCCGGAAGGTTATAAAAATTCAGCCAAGGTTTTTTGATAAACTTTGCTCAATCTGAAATTGGACCTCAAGAACTTTCACACTTAGATCTTGCTCAATACAATTAAAGATGAAGCCTGAAAATACAATGAAAGCAAAACAGCTTTGTAACAACTCTTGGAGGAAGTGGTTTTCTTTTTTGCTGCTATTTTGTACAAAGCCCAAGTAGCGACTCAGGCTTATAAATACTTTCCATTTACTAACATATTTTATTGCTATTTAAAATCGCATTTGTGAATTTAGCAGTACTTTTAGTTCTTGAAAAATAGATATCTCAATCTTGTTTTGCTTTATAGGAAAGGGTGTGTATATATTATAAGGAATGTAACCAGAATCTGTAAATCTTGACATGTGGTTTATTCAGTCTGTATTATGTGATTTGCTTTGTCATTGTGTAAAAAGAACAGTATGGAAGTGTGCTTCAGTGTTTGAACAAGGTCAAATTTGACTCTCTGATTGTCTCTGTGTTTTGCTGTATGTCACTTGCACAGTTCTCTTTGCTATTTGATAAAATGACATTCTGTTCCTCAGAAATTCGTAGCAGACTTTTAATCTTGAGAAGATAAGACTTGCTGACCAGTAAAGCAGTAATTTTACTTAGAAAGGAAATTGGTAAATACTGCCAGTTCATTTAGAAGCCTTGCAATTTATTGTTGACCTGAACAACTTGTTCTATACAGACTTGGTGCCAGTACTAAGAAACAGGGAAAATGAGCCTGATCAAAATACTTGTTGAACTTGTTCCCTATGTCATGGGACATGCCTTGTTCCCTCCTCACAGGTTTGGGGATGCAGCCCTAAAAAGGGGAACATAGAAAAAGCCACAAGCACAGTAAACATCTGATTTTTTTATTTTTTTTTAAATGGATGAATTTCTTAGTGAACAGAGCTGGACTATATTCTGATAAATTCAAATCTCTACATGGGAAGAAATACCAAATAAATACATTGTTCTGCTAAACCATTTTCAGCAAACATGTAACTTCAAAACAGAATGGATGTAAAACATGAAAGCTTTCACACAAGACCACCACATAGTGAGCTTAGCAGATCCATTGTTTCCAGTTCCCTGCAGCTGCAGAAGTGGACAAGTTCACCAGGATTTCTGAAGTGGACAAGACTGGGTTAGAAAAGCCTCAATGTTCTTAGACAATAATTATTTTGGAAGCCGAAAGAAGTAACTAGCAAAACTGTATTTATTATCCTAATCTCCAAATTTGCACACTTGTTCCTGCTTTCCTGACAGGATGTTTTGGAGGACAGTGTGTCCCTCCCTTGAGGTCAAGCCAGGACAGGGCATAGATCTTCATACTCAAGAACTAGAGCCATTTTAAACAATGATGCACCTTTGATATGTGATTGTCTGCAGAGAAGAGGGGTATCAGCTACAACACTTCCTCATATTGTTGTGTGTTCAGAAACATGTCACTGCTGAAGTCTCAAACCTTTACAAAGTCCATGGTGTAAACTGAAGTGTGTGCAAAGCTGTTATTTATAAAAGCTCAATATATGAAAGACCTTTGTACTAATGAGTTTAAAATTCTACCCTTGCTCTGCAGATATAGTTTAGGAGGGTGTTTTACTGCATGTGACACAGCTGGTTTAAGCATAGCAAGAAGAGTTTTGAGGGGGATTTTTTTTTCTGGTTCCCCATTCCCCCAAATTGTTACTTTTAATTTATATTCTTCAAAATTATATAGATTGGTTAATAAACAACTTCATAATAGAATTAGAAGGCTGAGTTGGTGGGATTCTTTTTCTTAATTGGTTTTAAGGCTGTGTTTTCTGCTGGAAGACTCTTCCTGAACTTTCTTCTGTGGAGCAACTCCCTTCTCTTCTTATGGGACTGTGAGTTGGTGTTAGATGAGTGCTGCTTCTGGATTACTTGAATTATTGCTACTCATTACATAGGTTTCCCAAGTTGAAGGAGTGTTAGTAGTTTAATTTCAGTGTCATGGATGTAACCTTTCAAGAACTATTTGACACAAGGATTGTGGAAGATATCGTGCCAGCTAATGAAGATTGGGCTTTATTTGCTGACTGGCCTCCACACTAAATTCTGAACCAGCAGTTTAATGTATTTTCCTGGGTGAGCACTCTGCTTATGGGGGTTCTGGTCTAGAAAATCTGTCCTGAGAGTGTTGTCCAAAAAAGCTGAATCCAATTTTACTGATAGCACGTAACACACTTTCAGATGTGTGCAAAGGCCCTGTCTTTGTAAATGCAAATGGAATTACGAAGGGGGATGTGTGTGTTGTGGTGTGGTGGTGTGGTTTTTTTCCTCTAAGATCTGAATGTAGATCTGATCTCTGATTACAACTGAAAGAGCTGCCAGGAGATCTAATGCAATGGTGTGATAAGTGGTTAGTTCTCTTGGGAGGAGGGTTGAGAATAACTACCAATTCTCATAAGAGCTTTGATTCTTTTTTTTCTAAAGGCAAAAAAAAAATATGGCGGGCGGGAGGGGGAGAAGGGGGACAAGAAACTGCTCTCTTCAGGCAGTACATTCTGCTGACCAGAATGTCCTTTGAAACAAAACCATTGTTGATACAGAGCTGTAGATTTGCTTCAAGGTAGAAGTTTTATGTACTGGTATGTGCTAGGAAATGAAGATTTAATTAAGAAATGATTGACTTGCAGAAAGCCACATGCCAGCTTAAGCTAAATATGCTTTTCTAATAGAAAAATCATGCAGTCATTAATAGCATCTAATAATTTCAGCTGGGATTCTCATTATTTTGTAATCCTTAACTATGCTAGGCATAATTTTAGTGCATTTGTGGCAGCTTTAAGGCAAATCTTTTCCCTTTAAGGGGGATAAAAAAATGGGAAAAGGATAGGAGAGGAAATAATAGGAGGGTAGGCTATTTGGCTTAGATTTAATATTCACAGTGCAGTAGTGTGTTGATTACTGTGATGGAAACTTTCTATTAGTACCTTCAGGGAAATGGGGAGAAGGGATTATAGCTGTGACTTTCCTACTGAGAGGCTTTAGTTTTGATTTCTACAGAAATTAAGAGGACAACTGTTCACTCTTGAGCCTTCCTGAATATGAATGTGATGTTGCCTTTCATTTATGAGACTGATACTGTGGGTTGTTTGGTGTTTTTGGTTTTTGTAGCTGAGAAGTGCTTTCTTTCCTCTGCTCTTCTTAATGGAACAGAAAATGGAGATTAAAAAAGCATGAATTCTCATTGAGGCTGGGGTTTGCAGAGGCATTTTGGTCTGTCTCTCCTTTGTGTGGGTTCCTGAGGCTGGATGTCAGTCAGGACAGTGGGGCAATCCACCTGGGAGACTGACAGAAGGGCACAGCAGAGCGGCACTGGGCTCTCCAAAAACCTTTGTCCTCACAGCACAAAGTACGTACAGTACTAATCCAAGCTCTTCAAAACATAATCCTAAGTGTAATAGTGATTTGGATCGATTTGCTTCAGGAAGCATTTTTGTGTGTGGACAAAGGGAGCGAGATAAGACTGCATAAGAGCCCAGTGTTCTGCAATGAAACTTTACAGGTTAAGCAAGCTGGAGGTCTGGCCCTAACTTACATTTTGCCATTAATACAAGGACTTTATTTTGTACTTTGGTTACCTGATGTCTGGTGGAAAGAGTTTGGGGGTTTTGCTTGGTTTGGGTTGGTTTGTTCTCTGGTTGGTTGGTTGGGTTTTTGTTTGGTGGTGGTGGTGTTTTCCCCTCTCACATTTATTTGCCTATAGGATATTTTGCTGTGAGTGCATGTGTTCAAAACATAGCACTTTGGTATATTTAAATAGTAATTGATGTTGGGTGCGGGTATTTCCTGATACTTCACAATGGTTTAGAACCAAGTTAGTCATCATTGGCCAGGAAATACCAACTCCAGATCACATCAAGTTCAGTTATCTAAAAGATAGTTCAGTGTCTATCTGAATGTGGCATATTGTCAGAGACATTGTGTTTGCAATAGCATCTTGTTTTGGTGTTTAATTATAGACTAAGTAGCGGTATTTGGGTTCTGTGTGCTATAAATACGTCATGTTGGAGTCACCACCTCTCTTGCCGCTGGTTTTGGAAAGTGACCAGGCAATGTTGCTACAACTCAAATTCTGCAACTGTAAGAATTGCTTTTGGATCTCAAATTAAAGAATGCTTTCTGCTCTTCCTCCTCCCTGCCTGGCAACCACAGTTGCCATTTGTGTCAATTTTACAGTACACTTCAGCTGGGGATTAAAACTTCATCTTTTCAAGTTGATGAGGTTCAGTTCCACTTTCTGAATAGGAGAGATGATTTGTGAATCCTCAGGAAGGTTTTTTTTCCCCTCAGGAGTCTTACAAATTGTTTGTTCCCCAATGATATTTACATCAACATACATTCTTCGCTTTACAGAGTGACTTGGTGCATGTATGTGCTTTTTGTACAAGGGCTCAGATTGAGAAAGTGATATTTTATTCTCTCCACCTTCTTTATGCAAATTGAAGGAGGGGCTTGTTTTGCTTATTATTCTTCCCTACCATATCAAAAAGCTTTCTGGGCTTGTGTTGGATTTTCACAGAAGCTCATCAAACTTGCTTTCAATATGAATTACCAGTCTTTTGATAGGGTTAAACAGATGCCATAATAAACTTTTAGATGACCATTTAAGAGATCTTAAGAGATAAAATACTGGTGAGGCTGAGTAATGTTTCCTTTTTAAGCCCATTCATCCTGCTTAGCTCAGTTTAGGTAAAGATGTGTCTCCTCCTTGCAGGAAAGGGTTCAGATGTGATAAATGATAAAGCCTTTTGTATTGGCAGTAAACTTGAACAGGTCAAATAAGCTAGATGTTGAGTGTATAGTAGATGGTGCGTAATGATCTTAATAGCTTTGGTTATGTAAAAACAGAACAACTGCCAAATTTCTGATGGTCTCCTATGTAATGATTGTATCTTGTTCTTGTATAGCATGTGCATTTTTTACTATGCTCTTTTTTCAATATTGAGAACTCTCTCTAGGGCCTGAAATTCCAGATGTAATTTATCACCTTATGTAACACTATTTGAAAGCACTTCCCCAGGTTTTTGTGTGTGGGTATGAATTCCTGATGATGTTACTCTTCTGCAGTTAGGTACTCAAAACTTGGAACCTATAAAATCATTTTCCTAGTTAAAACCCAACCAACCAAACAAAACGAACCCAACAAACATGCTTGCAAAAATTCAGTGTTCAATGTTAAGATTGGGCTCTGAATCTTAAGGCTGAGGTATTGAATTTAAAGCTTCTTACAGAAGATTAGATTTGATACAGTGACAAGGCAAAATCACTTCTCCAATTATAGCTATGCTCTTCTGAGTCTGCTTAACACTTTAATGTGAGAAGAGTAGTTATCTAGAGACGTGCTCTTATCAAGTAATTGCAATTGAAAAGGGGTGGGATATTTTACATAAATTATCTAGAAGAGGAGGTATGTATATTACAGTGAACTTCTTTGCCATGCAACAGTGTGTTTAGGCAGGGCAGTGCATCTTAGTGTATAGCAGCAGTATGTTAACTTCCTACAGTAACAGAGCTGCAGTCTGGGAAGTCTCACTCTTCTGCTGTCTTTGGTGAAGCAAACTCCGCATCTGGATGTGCTCTGATTTTCAGAAGGATAATTAATTACCACTCTTCTAGGACATATGTATCTTACCACTTGATCTTTTTAAACCCATTCAGGGTTCATACAGTCATACAGGATTCTGTCCCTGCTTTTAATCCAGTGTACAAGCATTATCTTGTACTTTGCATGATAGAGTAAGTAAGTTTAATTAAGAAAACGGGACAAAACCACAGAGTTGATGTATACCAGTATCAAACAACCCTGGCAGTTACAGTCAAATATTGCTTTTAGTTTCTGGAATAAAAAAACCCCTGAAGTGTTTGTAAGTATTTGCAGACCCCTTTTCCAGAGATGCTTATTCCAGATATTTGCTCATGTTGACTGAATATTTATAGGGAATTGGGGGGGAGGGGATAGAGGATAAAATCAAGCAATGACTTCTGTAATCCAGGGCTGAAGTGAGAAATTCTGGGAGTGTCTTTCTTAATCTCTCTTCTGCCTTTTGGCTTTGTTCTCAGGACAGGTGTATTTTTCTAGCTCTGTGCTTGTAAAAATGTATATTGGTGCTTAACTGTGTAATTGTAGGCTTCTGTGCTTCCATGAAGTATTACACTCCTCTGGAATAGGCTGAAACTTCCTGCTGTCTAGGTTTGTACCTAGAGAGTCTTTCTTCTGCACAGTGATTTTTAGAGGTGAAGTAGCTCTGTCAGTCATATGACAAACTTTGGACATCACAGGTGAAAGCAGGATTCAACATATTACATGGTTTTCACACATGAGAGCTGATTTAAAATGTTGTAGTTTTGGCTTTACTCTGCTCTTTGCCAGTTGTTTTTGCAAGTTTTCCTAGGCTACCAGCGAGCACAGCTGGAGCTGGCTAAGCTGGCTACAGGCATCTGCTGTAGAGAGCAAGGAGCCTGTGGTGGCCTTGTCCCACTGATGCAATTGCTCAAGCTTTGCAGGAAAGGCATGCTGTCACTGAAGGTCTTGCTTCATTTGTTGTAACCAAGAAGACAACTGTTAATTGCCTGCTAAACCCCACCATTTTTCTGTGCTCTGTCACGGAATGAATTCACTTTATGAGCACATTAACTGCAGAACAAAGGAAGGTGTTCAGCAGATTATATTTTTAATTTCATGTGGGCAGTGTCAGTGCTACTTCTGGTGGAATGTAATAAATGGCAGTCATGGTAAGCTGTGCTAGTTATAATACTGTTTCTGTTAGAGATGTCCTGATGTACGATGATTGTAGTATCTCTCAGAGTGCTTGCTTGAGAGTCAGGTGTCTCAGTGCAAAACCACAGTTGAAGATGACTTCAGTTTGTGTGTACCACAGTCTTACAGATCCAAGTCAGGCACCTCAGGTGCGGCCTTCATTTTTACCAAAGGCTATGACAAGTTTGGTTAGGTTTCGCAGGAGCATTTCAGTGTACCTGACCTAGAACAAAGATTGTCCAGGCCCTTCCTGTTGCATGTCATGTTTGTGTAACTACCATGAGGGGTAGTGGGTGGTGAAGAGAATCTGCAGGGTGTGACCTGGGGCAGGCTGTCCCACAAAGCCATGTCGCAGCCGCATTCTTGCCTAACGCGCTCTCTCTTGCAGGGGTTTACCTTTTTCACACTGGATTTTTGAAATGGTATCATCTGGATTTGTTTGTGTGTGGTGTACCTACACTGTTAAGCCTGTGTGGGTAGTAGTTGGTGGACTTAAAGGGCTTTTATTCAAATGCTAAATTAACTACTATGGAAACCAACAACTTAATTCAGTGTGTAAAAGTGTTTCATAGGAGGCTTTTCCCTTCAAATCCTTGGCGGAGTGGATTGAAATTACTGAAGGAGATACTTCTTAGCACTTCTGTTTGAATTACTTATGACAGTGTGATCTCAGTCAGTTCTGCTTGCTTTGACCAGTTGACTCAATGTGTTTATTCCCTGAACTATACCTGTGATTTTCCCCTTCACTGAATACCACTTCTTTTTGCCTTAAGATTTTGTGAGATTTAAAATTTGAGAGATTCTGTGAAAGATTGTAAATGAATTTGAGGCATCCTCAGAAAGTTTATTTTTATAAATGTCTTAATGTAGCTGAGAACATCGTGTGGAAATGTTTTTCAAGTTCTATGAATTCATCTCTATCAAAAGACTTCAGATTTAGTGAGATCTTTAAATAATACTTACAACCATACTCATAGTGGGAATCTAGCCACTTAAAACAGATTTACAAAATTAGTTACTGGTACGTTGAAACAGTTTGAACATTCGTAATGTAGTAAATAAACACTGTGGATTTTTTCCATTGTTCCTGGTAGATAAATTTAAATGTTTCTGTAGTTTGAAGACTTGAGACTGACTTGGATTTATTGTTAAACATCATAGTAAGATGATCCAAAATGCTATTAATATTCAGATTTCTATCAATAATTAGCCATCTTAAAAGCTAGCTAAGGTGCTACTTAGCAATATCTTTGTTTACAATGAAGTAATTTCCTTTTGCTCATGTTTTAGTCCTTATTTCTTTAATTTTTTCCTCCTCAAACTGAGGACATAANATTCAGATTTCTACTCAAAATCTGTTTCTTCTGTGATGCCTATCAATAATTAGCCATCTTAAAAGCTAGCTAAGGTGCTACTTAGCAATATCTTTGTTTACAATGAAGTAATTTCCTTTTGCTCATGTTTTAGTCCTTATTTCTTTAATTTTTTCCTCCTCAAACTGAGGACATAATGCATAGCCAGTAATACTGACACGCATTGCCTGCTCCCTTAATCTGTGGGTAGCTGTACGTTCAAAAAGCACATAAGTTTCTTTTCTTCCCCATTCTGAAAATAATTGCATGAAGGAGAATTAGAGGCACAGGACTCAGTTCTGATTTTGCCCTGGGGTGAGCATGCATTAGCTTGACATATTGTGCATCAAGCAGCAATGTTTAGATTTTACACAGATACTCAGTCATCTCTGTTGCTGGTGTATTGCAGTTCCCTTAGTCTCTGCCAGAATCTCCCTTCAAAGAGAAAGGGAGCTCTTCTGAGAGCTCCACGTTGCAGCTATTTTAATTTTACCAACATAATCGTTTTTGTGTGTAATGGAATATTATTATCCAGCAGGAAATACAGCCTCCTACTGTGAACTCAAGATTATCCAATATTCCAGGAATGCTTTCTAACCTTTTTTTCTAACATTAGGGAAATCAGTATGTCAAATACCCTGTCCTGCCCAATCCCCACCTCTGTATTCCTTTAGGAAAAAAAGTCACAAGTTTGCTTTAGATGTCCTGATGCTTGTGATTCATTTTTTTTCCTTAACCTATTCAGCTCTGGTTTCATAAATCCAGGGTGGCTTTCAGAAGACGATCACAGCAGGAGCAAAATTTAAGAAAATCTCTCCTAGTAAAAAAGTCACTTCACAACAGAGAATATTTTGGAAAGCAAAAATATTCTTAGTAGAACAAAATACCCCCCCAAAAAACCCAAAACAAACAACCCCCCCCCCAAGAAAAAAACCAAACACCCCACAAAAACCTAAAAAACCCGAACAACAACCCCACCATCCCCCTCAGAAAACCAACCAGCCCAAAACCAAAACACCCCAAACACCTGGAATTAGAAACAGTTAAACTGCAAAAATGAGCCAGTCACATACATGTTCAGGTATAAATATGGGATGATTCTACTCTGCTCTCGTGAGACCTTACCTGGAGTATTGTGTGCAGTTCTGGTGTCCTCAACATAAAAAGGACATGGAGCTGTTGGAACAAGTCCAGAGGAGGGCCATGAGGATGATCAGAGGACTGGAGCATCTCCCATATGAAGACAGGCTGAGAGAGTTGGGGCTGTTCAGCCTGGAGAAGAGAAGGCTGCGTGGAGACCTCATAGCAGCCTTCCAGTATCTGAAGGGGGCCTATAGGGATGCTGGGGAGGGACTCTTCATTAGGGACTGTAGTGACAGGACAAGGGGTAACGGGTTCAAACTTAAACAGGGGAGGTTTAGATTGGATCTAAGGAAGAAATTCTTTCCTGTGATGGTGGTGAGGCACTGGAATGGGTTGCCCAAGGAAGTTGTGAGTGCTCTATCCCTGGCAGTGTTCAAGGCCATAGCCTTGGGTGTTATGGTTTAGCGTGAGGTGTCCNTTTAGATTGGAGGAAGAAATTCTTTCCTGTGATGGTGGTGAGGCACTGGAATGGGTTGCCCAAGGAAGTTGTGAGTGCTCTATCCCTGGCAGTGTTCAAGGCCATAGCCTTGGGTGTTATGGTTTAGCGTGAGGTGTCCCTGCTTTATGGCAGGGGGGCTGGAACTAGATGATCTTAAGGTCCCTTCCTACCCTAACTGTTCTATGATTCAGCGTGGGCCAATTTTAGATATGATGTGTGAAGTTAATTTACCCGCTCATTCAAATCTTTTGGATCTTTTGACTTATTAGATAATAAGCAGGGTTGGAATTGGCTTATCTGCTCAGCAGTGGTGTCCAAGTTTTAACTCATGCTATTTGAAATGCTGAAAATATTGAAGATTAACCTCTGTTATTCTGGAAATTACCTCTAGATTGAAATGAGCTCTTGCTATTCCTAATGAGCTGCTCAGTCTGAGTGCTTTGTCAAGTTAGAAACCTAACTTATGATTTTTCACTGCAGAAACAGGATAGGAATGAGGTGGAGCAATCACAAGTGTTACAGCCCCTCTTTGAGACAGAGAACATGGAAATATCTCTTGCTATGTAGTTGGATTTGCAGTACAAAACATGGATCTCCAGGGACGCTGCTGATACTCCTCATGCAGTATGTCAAACACACTTGTGTTTTGTCTTCATCCTCATGCCTGGTGTTACAGGGCAGTGTGCTACCAGTTAATGTGTTTTTTTTCCTACAAGTTTAACATGTTCTACCTGGAAAAGATAAATTCAGTGGTAGGATTGGATGGCATCAGTGTGTGCATTCAGGGGAATTGGTCTGCAACTGAAACCCCCAGTTTCTTCCACAGCCTTATCTCTTGATTCCTCTGTACCTATGAGAGTCTACAGTGCATAGGCTGTATACCTTAAGTAGGCCACTTCCTGAATCTCCTTTTCTTCCTTAATTTTATATCACTGAAACTTTACTTAGTGGGTAATCAGTGTTTGAGTCTCCTATATATGGCTCCAATCTCCTGCTATATCTACAGAACTGGGTATTTATAGCAACCCGCCTAAGTGTATTATTCCAGCGGTGAGAAACTGATTCACTGCACATTGTGATTCCTCCTGCGCCTACGTCAGTGACCAACTGTGGGGTTTTTGGCACACGTTGCATTCCTGGGTGTGGTTGTAGGACAATCCAAGATAGCCTTGGTTATCTTGGCTTTGTTACAGCAGCCTGGCGCAGTTCAGAGGTTCACATTAGAGGCTGTGAAAAGCATTTAATTCCAGACTGTGAAGTTTTTTTGTCACCTTCAACTTTAGTTCTTTTTTTGTAACACTTAAGGAAGAAAGAAGCTACGTGAGTAATAAGGAAGGCCTGGTGTAGTTCACAAATTCAATACATGTTAAAAATATTGTCAGTCATGGGAAAAAAGATTTCCATAGTTCGGTTGCTTTTCAGCTTTGGGGTTTAGAATCCTGGGTACACTGAATTTCATCCTATGTTGTTTTTTTTTTTTTCGCTATAGATTCAGAGTTAAGGAGGTTTCATCTTGTAACACTTGTAAGCCTACCTCCAGCCAGCATGACTGTAATGTTTAATCTTGAAAAGCTTCTAAAATGAAAGTTGACTGAGCAAGACAAGATTCAGCCATGAGTTAGGATTAAACACAGAAGGACTAAGTAGGGGAAAGAAAGCAAGGCCTGTGCTGGGAAAAGACAAAACCCACAGTAACTGACATGATGCATGAACTACAACCCCTTCTTATGATAAGGACTCTCAACAGGCAATGTGAATATGAGTGTACTGGAAACTGTCGTCACTTAATAGTGTTGGCATTGCTTAAATTCAAGATTTGGAAAGGCTAAGAAAGATCTGCTGGTTTGTATAGTCAGACATTGTACTTCATAGAAATGTTTCTATATAATCCCTGTGTAAACAGTGCTGGAGGTCAACTTCCAGTGGTCGTATTTCACAGTAGAGAGAGGAGGGAAAAGGAGAACCTGAGTTTTGAAAATGTGGCCTCTTTCTTTATAGAGTATTTTTTCATAGACAGTGAGGGAATGCTAAGAATAGAAAGCTCATTAAGAGCTCTGAACTTGTTTAGATACTTCAGCTCTCCTTAACAGGAAAGATGGTGTGACTAAACTAGACTGCCCTTGTAAATCTTTGTGTTACTATGTTTGCAGCTTGATGAATTTCATTGAAGAAGCCTTATGTATGTAAAATGTTGCATATAAACAACTGAAGAACATCTTACTGTATTGATGATTGATCTTTTTTTGGTAATACTTACGAGTTTGTCACCAACCCTAACTATTCTACAATTCCGTGATTATCAACTTTGCCTGACCACTGGAAAAAAATCAATTTGGCATAACTCTTACATATGCTTAGTGAAAAATTTGAGGAAAGGTGGCTTGTGGCTTCCGGCAGTACTTTTTGAGGCATGTCATTCAAGCATCTGTAAACACTTGTATAACTTTACTGTTGTAAGGCTGCACTGGCCAGAGAAATATTTGTAATAGCTGTTTGGCTTTTTCTTCTGATTTGTATGAGTTCTGCAGTGCTGCTCTTTCTGAGTACGAATCCAACTTCCCAAGTCTCAGTTGTGGAAAAACTGTGTGATAAAATGCTTGAATTTAGAAGGGAAGGCTTTATATGATTGTTCAGCATCTCTATCTACACTGGTAAGATAGACTGCGATAGAGGTCAAAAGAAATCTCTTACAGGGATATGAGGAGTTATGTAGTTCTTGCCTTCTCCAGAAAATACTAGTACTGAATAAATCGCTGCCTTTAATAGTGGTAGCTGTTTGTTTGGTGCAGTGTGTGCTGGTCCAAAAAGCTGTAGGTAAGATGCTGCTGCATAGATGATCTCAAGACTTAAAGTTTTATCTGGAAAGATGAAGAACAAAACATAAACAGAGAAGAAGGATGGCACTGCAGTATAGATAAGTGGCATATGATGGACAAACAGCCTTTGAAGTAAAATACATAATTTTAGAAGTAATGTGATGTATTTGCACCCGGCAAGTACAAGAAAATGCACATAGGGAGGTCTTACCCATTCTGGTGTAAACAACCTTTGGTTTGTTAGTGCTTTGTGTGTTTGCAAGACACTAGTTGCCTTCATTTAACCAGGGAAGACAATTGCTAAAGGTAAGTTCTGCTGTATACATTAGTTTTTTTTGTGGCCAAGTGAAACGTGGCTTTGGTAATCTCAAAGAGATGCAACATGATGCTTGGTACCCAGGGGTTGTGGTCAAGATCCAATCTTGTGTAACTTGCCAGCAAGAAGAGATTATGACAACTTCTAAGGAGATCTCATTTTTCGTAGAGTGGAATATGTTGGCTTTCTATCTCAATTCAGTACCTGATGTAACTGATTTGTATCCCCTGCTCACAAGTTTCATTCCTATAAATGTAGTAAATAACATGAAGTTTAATGTGCATGGAGGAACTGTGAATGAATAATTGATTCCCAGTGAAGGAAGGTGGTGTTGTTGTCTTCCATGTAATTGTAATAACATTCTAAATGGTAGTATCTATGTTATCTATGTCCTATATGCTGCCTATTGTATAAAGAACAGCTATTCATTCTGTAAGGAATAGACTTAGGAGAGGAAGGCAGAGGGCATTGTGATAAGAATGGTGAGCAGTGACTGAAGTAGCTGTACTATAGTTACCTGACAGAATAATTGAGTTTATTCAAGGTGCTGTTCAATCAATGGTCCCTGTGACTAATCACTGGCAAAGGTAACACAGTTTTGACTTTTATGATTGTGTGAATCTGGTGGTACAATATCCGGTATCCTTTGCACCGAGTCCCTGTTGTGCCTGCCCTGCTGCTGGGTGCTAGCTGTTAAAGTGTGGTTATTTGTACACTGCTTTCCTCTTCATTCTGTCTTCTGCTTCCAAGCTCAGTTGCCACCCCAAGAAGCAGTTATCTTTTGCGGAAGTAAGGTGGTGTTCTCCATACCTAGACAGCAACACAAGGTGCATTTCATCTACCAGACTTGCCCAGGCTGTAGATAGACCTCACACTGCTTCTTTGTCAAACCATTCATACCAGGAGTCCAATTGTTGCTTGCCACTGAAGCCATCCATTGGCATGTAATGCATTATATGATAATGACAGAATATGAATGTTATTCAGAGGAAATTCCTGCAAGTGATCATTTGATTCCTTTGCTCTGCCACTTGCTCTGCACTGTGTCTGGTGTTGAGGAGTGACTGGTAGCAGTGTGTTGTGCTGTGGCTATGGAAAGGCTGCCAATGCATGCAGGATTTCAGAGTGATAACATATTTCTGTCTGTGCTGAGCTTGAAGCTTCACTGATTGCTCTGATGAGTATGAGGCCCAGTGAGAAGACAGTTTTCCTGGTTCTTTCCCGTTTGAATTCAGTTTAAAGTTGGGAACATGACAGCTAGTGAATGATTCAAGAGGTTACTGCAGCCGCATGTTTTTGCAGCATGTGTTACTTCTGGGCAATGCACTTCTTGGCACTCTCTGACACCAAGCTCTGTGTGTTGCAGAAGGGTGAGAGACATCTGTGGATTTCACAGTTCCAGCCTGGCTGAGGTCATTCAGACAGACTGATGTGCTCATGAGGACTGTTGGCATCAGCAGAGCTGATGAGTCGCTGCTGTTCTTGGCAGCCTTGCCTGTACACTGGGACCAACTCATGGGCAGTGACCCATCTCCAGAGGGAAATCCACCTCCCTCTGAGAGAAGATCACCTGCTACATGGCTGTGTGACACATTTAACCATCTGAAAGAGATGGGAATGTGATACCATGTGTGATAAATGTGATCCTGTTTTGCTGAAGATCATGGCAAGAGTGAAGGAGGTAATTTCTATACCAGTAACATAACCAATATGAGGACAGCTTTAGGGGATCTGTGTTCTTAGTATTTATCCTTGTAGATAAGTGTGGTGACAATATTGGACTTTCTTCCTGGATTTCAAGGCCAGGCTGGACAGAACCTTTGGTGACATGGTTTAGTGTGAGGTGTCCCTGCCCATGGCAGGGAAGTTGGAACTAGATTATTTTAAGGTCCTTTCCAACCCTAACTATTCTATGATTCCATGATTTGAACAGCAGTAACAAGAAAGTGATCAGTTTGTTCAAATAAAGAACATCTTTGTCTTTTTGTCTGTGTCTCAGCCGGCAGCTTATTCTAAATAGCATTAACAGATGCTCAGTTGCAGTGCAGGATGCAATATTTCTGTAGCTCTCACCTGGCCCTACCCAACAAAATCTGCTTTACTGATAGCTTGAGATATTTCTGACTTAATTCAGTATGTGATTTCACTTATTTGTGGAAGAAGGTCTTAGCTTCTTATATAGATAAACTGGGACCCTGAAAAGCAGTACTAGAATTTTAAGATGAATATTGTAACGTTGCCTTTGGAATGTATGATGGATCAATTGCTAAAGTGCTGTTGCTTAAAATGTCTTACCTAGTAAGTGTTCTGTGTCTTGCTGCAAAAAGAATATGGGAACACTTTTGATCTTGATTTCTAGATTCTACAGACAGTTTTAGTGGAGGTTGTTTATTATTACATGAATGTTATTTTAAACTGCTGGTATTAGGATGCACATTGTGGCCTTTAAGTCCGTTTTGAGACTTGAGTACAACTTTTAAGGAAAATACACATGTAAAGGCTTGTTCTGGCTTTTAATGCATGTTTGTTTGCAGTACTTGTCTGTATTGTGGTAGAACGTCTGTGCTGATCTTGAAAGATATGAATCCCAATTGTTAACATACAGGTTTTATTATGGGGAAACTAATAGAAAAAAGTTAACTTAAGGTCTTAGTATTTTATGGCTAGGAGGGTGATACAGTAAGGCTGAATCTGTTATGATCTAAGCCAGAGACTTGGCTTGTGTGCTAAATTACAGTATGTTTCATTTTGACTAGAAGCTGAAATGTTGATGCAAGTTCTTGCAGTACAGTTAGCAGGTAAAGCAGTTTTATTAGTTTGGAACAGTCTGTCTCAAGTCATGAAATGAGATTTTTATTTTCCCTGAAAAAAAAAAAA
>NDXB01018193.1:0-51350 GCA_002631895.1 Agapornis roseicollis
GAAAAGGAAAAGGAAAAGGAAAAGGAAAAGGAAAAGGAAAAGGAAAAGGAAAAGGAAAGAAAGGAAAAAGAAAGAGTGAGTAAGTGGGTACTTTGTTATGGGAAAAGCAGCAACTCCAAGAACAGCCGCTCCCCAAAGAACACACAAACCTCATCACACTTCCTTGGTACCCAGACTTCTCACTTTAAAAGTGGAATTGACAAATCAATGCCATGTATAAAGATCATCAGTGAAACACCCTGCCAGAGTATTTAACATAGCTGTTTTCTCATTAAAATTACTTTCAAACTATCCCTAAACTAAACAAAGGGTGCACACTTAAAATAATAGCCATCCCCAAGTTAACAGATCCATCTACATACAGATATCAGATTAATTTGGTGGTCCCAATATTCAAAAAGATTAGTTCATTAGAATATTAATTAAAATCACATTTTCTTGATTTACAGCATGCAATTTGTGAAGAAATCAAAATCAGAGTGACTTTGCCTTGAAAAGAGAGGTCCTTTGCTATATTCTTGATAAATATTGACCTTTTAAATGGTCATTTTAAATGTTAAAAGTAGGCTTTAACAACTACAACAAACTCTTACACTGCCCTGGCTGCAACACTGTGTCCTAAAACAGGGAACACAAGCAAAGCCTGCGAGACCCATATTATAACACACTAAGACACGCTGGATCTCTGTTTTGGAATTCGAGAAGTTACAATCTTCATCTTCTCGAATATTTTTCTCTTGCTTTTGCACAGGTTTGTGTGATAACAACATCCTCTATGCCCACGCAGCCAGAGACTTGGTAATGTCTTTCCCTATGCCAGAGTAAATGTTCATTAGGTAAGTTCAGCCCTTATTTACAATGTATTCTACTCATTGTCAAGCTCCTCTTACAAGATGCTTTCAGCTTTAAATTTCCTGTAAATGCAGTAAATTTGGTAGAAATGGAAGAGGTTTAATCCCCCCTCGTTATCTAATGTCTCACAGCAGCTGAAGATGTCTCACATCGAAACATCTCCCATTCCTTCAGGATGCACTGTCATTACTGAAATTATGACCTGATGTCAGAGGAAGTTAATTTTCCTTGGCGTTTCTCTTTTAAATGTAGCCTTCCATATGCACACTTTTCTGAAGCACACATTGCTACTGTGACTTCATATAAACAGACAACAAATATTTCTTAAATTAATCTTCGTAAGACAGGGTTCATTAATCTGTAAAAGACTCTAGCTGTATGTTCACCCAAAGGGCATAACACTGAAATTCTGTGATGTCTTCTGACATACAAAAGTAGCTCCAAATTTGCAGTCATTATCCAAATGAGCCTCTTGATAAGTCAAAAGCAATCAGACACTTGGTTTGTGGAGGAAAAAAAAAAAAATGCAAAAAAATTTTACTAAATCCTTATCTTTGCAGGTAACACACATTTAATTGTACAGCTTCATATAAAGTGACATACGATCACCATTTTAGATATTTTTGCTCAATATGCATGGGGATTTAATGTCTCTAGAAAACAATGACAACTGCAGGAATTCAGAGCTTTGTTCAGAAAACTAGGCCAAAACTACTACTTTGGCAATTGAAAGATGAGAAGACTGCGTGGAGACCTCATAGCAGACTTCCAGTATCTGAAGGGGGCCCCATAGGGATGCTGGGGAGGGACTCTTCATTAGGGACTCTAGTGACAGGACAAGGGGCAATGGGTTCAAACTTAAACAGGGGAGGTTTAGGTTGGATATAAGGAAGAAGTTCTTTACTGTTAGGGTGGTGAGGCACTGGAATGGGTTGCCCAAGGAAGTTGTGAGTGCTCCATCCCTGGCAGTGTTCAAGGCTGGGTTGGACGAAGCCTTGGGTGGCAGAGTTTAGTGTGAGGTGTCCCTTCTTATGGCAGGGGGGGTTGGAACTGGATGATCTTAAGGTCCTTTCCAACCCAAACTATTCTATGATTCTAAGACCACATCAGGCAACTTCTCAGAAAGGATACCTCTAGAGCCGTTACAAATTCCATCGGGGGGGGGGGAGTGGGAGGGTATGGGGAGTAGGGGGGGATTGCTGCTTCTTTAGTTTGGTTTAGGTTTTGGTGTGAGTTTTGTCTGCTTTTTTTTTAGTTTTGGTTAGTTGGTTTGTGTTTAATTCTATTTGGTTGGTTGGTTTGTTCTAACTTGGGCAACTTGTATCTCACCCTGACGTGGAATTCTGGAATTTGTATAGGGATACATTGTTGGGGCTTGGGCATGTTTTTTTCAGGATTAAAACAAAAATAGCAGAAAATAGTCTAGAATTTATCTTAATATTTATAGAAAGTCCTATTTGTAGAGGTGCATGCTGGAGCATGTCCACAGATTAACTATGTTCACAAGCAAAGTTACACACACAAGCAAATTCCCAATTTGTATATGCAGCCATAACATTCTGGCATGCAGGGGAGTGCTTCCATTCCTCCTCTAGGTGACCTTATGAGAGTCCCTGTTGAAGCCCAGCCGGTAACTCAGAACCACACAGTCTCTTGCTCACTCAACCCCTCCACCAACCTTCCCCCCTCTCCCGGAGGGACAGGGAGGAGAATCGAAATAACGTAACTCCCACAGGCTGAGATAAGAGCAGTCCAGTAACTAAGGTATAACACAACCTGCTACTGCTACCATCAATAATAATAATAAGAGAAATAACAAGGGAAGAGAATACAACCGCTCACTACCCAGCCCAATACCCAGCCTGACCCAAGCAGTGATATCACCCTTCCAGGTAACTGCACCCACTTTCTGTACTGTGCATGACATGCTGTGGTATGGAATAGCCCTTCGGCTAGTTTGGGTCAGGTGTCCTGTCTTTGCTTCCTCCCAGCTTCCCCTCCTCCCTGGCAGAGCACGAGACTCAAAGTCTTTGATCAGAGTAAACATTAGCAACAACTAAAAACATCAGTGTTATCAGCATTGTCCCCAGGCTGAAAGTCAAAAACATAGCACTGCACCAGCTACTAAGAAGGAGAAAAATGACTGCTACTGCTGAACCCAGGACAGTTTCATGAAAATCTGGACCTGTATACCTAAAACTTCCCTGTGCAGCAAATCTTGGTGTGTTTTTTCTTTCCATGACAGCATTGTTTTCATTAAGCAGAGTCATTTTTCCTTTTTCTTTTTTTCATTCCCATGTATATAATATTTTCAGCTTTGGAACAGCATATTGAATCTAGCAGGTATCTAAAATGCTTAAGCAGGAACAAAACTCTTATGAGATTGCTGCCCAGCACACCCTGGATTAAAACTCACAGTTAGGAACTCAAATTTGCATTCTCAAAGTGAAATTCATTGTTAACTACAACTGCAGTTGACACAGTAGAATATGCTATTGCTGAACTAATGTCTGCTAAAGGTCATATACTTAAAGCCTCCAATTTTCTTGACAGTCTCTAAGAAATGAACAGCACAGTTCTGTGCTCAAACAAGCCACGCTGACCACCCCACTTACTTCAGTGTGGACTGCTATTGCCCATCACGAACTTCCCTGGCTATAAAACGTGCTTTGTGATATCTGAGAGACCCCACCTTTCACAATGCTAAGATTTTATTCTCACCAGCCAATTACCAGCACAGAGCAGCTCTGCCCCATCTCTGGGGTAGAGCATCACCACAATTGGACTTGATCTTAAAGGTCTTATCCAATCTAAATGATTCTGTAATCTTCTGGGTGGAAAAGGAAAAGGTTGCTTGCAAAAACCAAACATTTGGCAGGCTTAGCAGATGTTACAGCCCACATTTTTAACTTTTCTCTTTGCTTATAAATTAACCCCTGTGTGATGAGTTTTCCTTGAACAGATCCCTGTATCCCATCTCTGTTTGGAAGGAATGGGCTATCTACAGGGAAGATTCCCAACATTGTCTTGTAGTGTATTCGTAGTAAGACATCCTACCTCTAAAGTGACTGTCTCTGCCATTTCATTATACCAACCCTGCTGCTGTTCTTACACACTCTAATAAACTTCAGGAGTGTAGAGTTACTCAACTGAACATTATGTTAGTCTTAACATTATCCCGGAGTAGGTTTGTCAGATTCATAAATTATTCTCTCATTGAACAGTGAAAGAGATGGGAACCTCCTAGTTATGATTTTACTACAAATACCTCTCTAGTGGAGAAGATGCAGGCTCAACAGAATTCAGCTTTTATATTGCTCCTAAGAATTACCTATAATTCTTCCTCCCGCCCATTTTAATCATACTAAATATGGCCACATACCAGAGGGAAGCACATCACCCATCTAGCACACACAATAATTCCTGTCTATTCTGTTGCGCTTTGTGTCACACAGAAGTCATAACGTCCTATTGATGAGCTGTTATCAAGCCATTTTTACATGTGTCAGAACACAGGAACTCCTTTTCAAAGACTTTTCTAAGCAATTTTGTCCAAGAAAAATCTCTGAGAGAGGAAACTAGATGTGTAATACCATCTCACAGCAAATACATTGGTAATACACAACAGGCTAACTTTGCACAGATCATTCAGACTGTGTTCAAATTCCTTCAAAAACAAGAAAGCAGTCTGTGTGCTGGACATTTGCCCTAAATCCCAGCCAAATCTTCTGTGTCAGTAAAAGGCTTATTTTACATTTGTAAAATTACATATACACTGTATTTTACATACATTTTAAACCTATCATTTAAAGATTGCTTGTTTGCAATGCAGTGACAGGACAAGGGGTAATGGGTTAAAACTTAAACAGGGGAAGTTTAGATTGGATATAAGGAAGAAATTCTTTCCTGTTAGGGTGGTGAGGCACTGAAACGGGTTGCCCAAGGAAGTTGTGAATGATCCATCCCTGACAGTGTTCAAGGCCAGGTTGGACAGAGCCTTGGGTGACATGGTTTAGTTTGAGATGTCCCTGCCCAGGGCAGGGGGGATTGGAAATGGATGATCTTAAGGTCCTTTCCAACCCTAACTATTCTATGATTCTATGAAACATAGCCAGACATCACTGTTACAAGCTAGTTCATAATATAGTTAAATTCAAGGATAGGGTGGGCACAAGAGACAGAAAACTCCCTAATGACTTCAGAAAACTCTATAATCCACCCAACTAATCCCCTTTTAATTATATCAATAAGCAGATAGGGCACCAGACTATTTTTCAGGATAGAATATAATGTATGAATAATTTTTCATGCCATTTCTACTCTGCTTTTAAAGAACATACAGAAATTGTCAGTTTGAGGAAATCTATGAAGAAAAAATTTAATATAGCATCATCATATAATAAGATTTAATGTTTCTGTTCTCCCCAGTGAGAAGAACTGTGACCAAATGCTGTGTGTTGCTCCATGCAGCAGCACCAAATCACCCAGCTCAGTAAAAAGCTAAAGGTGTTTTTCTCCCTAGTTTCTTGTTTGAAAGTAAAAGCTTATCCTGAAAAATATTTCCCACCAGAGAGAATGAGAACAGTCAAGGAAGAAATAAAAGTGTTCCTCATAGCTCTAAGCACTTCCAAGAGGTAAGAAAAGGTTTTCAGCAGAGGAGAGCACAAGTGGGACTTGCTGCATAAGGGACCCACCAGGCCAACATGGAATAGATGATTCCAGCGCTTGTGATTACACAGAAATATAAATAAAGAAGCCTACATTACATGAAATTAAAACAGTGAGGCAGAGGTAGTCCTCTGCCTCCAATCAAATATTAACAGGCTAAAGGAGAGAAACTCAAATCACATCCAGAGATATCACTGTCATAGGTTTAACCCCAGCCATAAATCAGAATGATGCAGTCTCTCTCATACTCCCTCCCCTTCCCGGCCCCTGCTCCTGGAGGAATGGGGAGGAGAATCAAAAAAATATAACTCCCATGGGCTGAGATAAGAAAAGTGCAGTAACTAAGCTACAACATAAACCACTACTGCTACCACCAATAATAATAATAATGATAAGGGAAATAACAAGGGAAGAGAACTCAATCACTCACCACCTGCCAACTGATACCCAGCCTGGCCAAGCAGTGAATTCACCCTTCTGGGTGACTGACCCCCGTTTATGTAGTGGGCATGACATGCTATGGTATGGAATACTTCTTTGGCTAGTTTGGGTCAGGTGTCCTGTCTCTGCTTCCTCCCAGCTTCCCCTCCTCCCTGGCAAAGCATGAGACTCAGGAAGTCCTTGGTCAGACTAAACATTACTTAGCAGCCACTAAAAACATTGGTGTTATCAGCGCTGTTCCCAGGCCAAAAGTCAAAAACACAGCACTGCACCAGCTACTAAGGAGAAAAATGACTGCTACTGCTGAACCCAGGACAGTCAGCAAGTCATCCACTAACTTTATCAGCCATTTTACATCTTGTTGCATCCTATTCATCATTCTTCACACCTATATATAATTTTCACGCGTAAGCTATCTGATACAGAGAAATTGCTTTCATGCAGACCTATGAAGCAGTCATTTCTCTTTCACAATTATGTAATAAATGTGACCAATACAAAGGCTGGAAAATAATTTCTTCAGACAAAATAAAAGCGGAGAGTGGTCTGCAGTAACTGTTAACCTCCAGGTCCTTTATACTTCATGAAGCGATAGGAAACTCTCTTCATTTAGTCTGAAAATCTCCTGGAGAGTCCAAACATTTTCAGGCATGCTGGTTCCTTGCTAAACAATACACGTAAAACTCAGACATCAGTGCAGGAAATACTGTTAACCAGCAAAAAAGAAATCTTAATTTATTCTTGCATCTCTCAAACTATGTAGTGCAGAAGCTTCTTTCACATCAAAATCACACAGCTGAAAGTTTAAAAAGCAATTCCATATCTCTTGTCTTTTCACCAAGCCCAGGTTCACAGCATGGCAGCCAAGCCAACCTGCTCAGGCCACAAGACTGCCACTTGTCCCTGTGCTCTGGCCAACACCTCTACCTTGGGATTTAACAGAACCCAGTGGAGGTAGAAGCCAGATGCCTTCACAGCATCTGGCTGTGCCCATTCACAGGCTGCTGCCCTTTCGCCTGGAGATGATGGTCAACGTTATTCCAAGATAGACAATGACTTTGAGGCCAAATCCCTCCTATGCATCATTAAATCACTTAATCCACAACAACTTCCACTGACACACACAGGTACCAGGGCACCAGCCAGTGGCAGAGTCGCCAGTGGTTTGGGTCTTCGAAGTCTCTCTAGGCTCTGCAGAATACCCTCACATAGCACCCTCCTAGAATGGGAATCAGAAGTGCTTACAACTTTATGAATGACTGGACTGGTATCAATCAGCCATGACAAATCATGTCATGGGTACAGACTCCATTTTGTAATGATATATGTGTTATAATCCCAAAGATGGCAGCCATATGTCAACTACAAGAGCAGAGGTGGAACAACTGCACACCTCTTCAGCTCCTTGTGAAAGCTTAATGTCCATGATGAGAAAGTCATTGGAAATAGAGCAGCATTCACCAAATTAAGGGGAACAGTTCACAAAAAGGCAGAAGCTCGTACACATTCAGCCCATATCAGACTACTGAAGGTGATCAGGGGTATCAGAAAAGGCTGGGCAGGCAGGACTCCAGCTGATCACTGCTCCAGCCCCAGCTCTACAGTGGAGGATGTTTAGCAAGGGATGAGCATGGTGCGCTCAGCTGCATCCTGGGGACCAGAGTGGCCACTCTGCAGGGAAACAGCAGGTGACACAGCCCCAGCATTCACAGCTCTTCTAACTCTTGGAAATGGTGCACATCCTTTCCAAATCAGCTTCAAGCCCATTTTCCTAAGTTAGAAATAAAGCACATTTAACTTCCCCTCAGAAAGTTGTGAATTGATGAAAATGTAAATCCTTTGCAAATTTTGAAGATTTCACCAAAGATTTATTTGTAAAACAAAGTTTGGAAAAAATGTTTTAGCAACAATGAACTACCTTATTCTCCATTTGATGTCTGTCACTTTTGTAACACAATATTTATAGCCAATTTTTTTCCTAGAGCTTCTACTGAATACTGAATTTAATACGGAATTTCAAAAAGTGAAAATCTAAACAAAATTTGATGGATGCATATTTTTTTTAAAGCATTTACATCTAGTTTAAGAGTTCTATTGCGATTCAGAACAAAACCAAGTTTTGAAATATGAAAAAGTTCTTAGAAGCTGTGTCTATACAATCCCTTGTGTAATTTTGCCATCCCTCTCTATCTCTCTATTTATGTATGTGCAAATGGTAATTTGGAAATAAATTCCTATATTTATTTTCCTTTTTTCAGGATTTTGCATGTATCTCAGGTTCTATCCCAGGGCAGAAGTCTGTAAATATCTATAGCCCTAAAGAACAGAGTGATTAATTCTTCAAAATACAATTTCCCAGTTGCTAAAAAACTCCCTATTTTGAGTCATCATATGTTTCTAGGTATAAACTTTACAATGTTTAAATTAAACGCTCCTGTATTTTTAAAAGTCTGAGGAAATTCAGAAAATGAAACTCATTAAAACACAGATAGTGTAACTAATAGGCTCAAGTTACATGTGTAATTATAAATAAATTCTAATTAATTTCCTACCACATCTTGGTTATTATCCATGTTTCACTTGAACCCATTTATGTTCATTTGCAAATGACTAAGGTAAAATAGATGATGCTTCATAAAGTGTATTTGTTTTATTGTTTGGTTGACTCTGCCTTCTGAAGCAAACACAGCTTCCCCTCGCCAGGCACCCACTCCTGTTAGCACCAAGACATTTGCCAGGGGCCCACGCCACTGGTATTTGTTACCAAATTTCACTTCTTCTACCAAAATGAAAATGAAAAACTCAACCAAAGAATAGCCCATTGTATTACACATAGATATTCCCATTGTTCTTGCTCCGAGTGTCCCTAAAAATTGAAATCAACCCTCCTTTGGGCAATTCTACCCCATGCATCTTTCATTTTCAGAATAGCTTGCTGTATATCTCTGTTCAAAGATTAAAAGCGACTAAAACTCTACTGAATCCTTGGGTAGGACACATACTAGGTATACTAGGAAACTTTGCTGCTTTTTCACAGGAGAGAGGAAGACACAGAGTGATCTACAGACTCTGCAGACTGCAGCAGTTGCACCAGGTGAGGTACTTAACACCTCCGTTGGAGTTAATTCCTCACCCTCCTAATTAAAACATAGATACAAGCACTCCCACCCCATGATCCACCAGGACAACATTAGAAACGGAATCATTAACTTATTACAGTAATCAGTGTGCCATCAACCTGTGACTACTGGGAAAGGGGGAAAAAAAAACAAACCAGGCAGAAGAAGAGACATCACCAGAAGTTGAGAGTTTTGGAAGTCCATGGCATAACAGAAGCTACGGCAGTGGAGTAGCCACATTATGACTGGCATCACCAAGTTTTAGGAATTCTACTTTTCTGTCTTATATAGAAAACAGCTTCCTTTTCTAATCCTCTGTGGATGAGCACACAGTTTATTTTCATTTAACTTTTCATGTGATCAAAAAGGAACAAAAATTATCCACACAATGTGCATGCTGACTTTACTTTCTAGTGGATTAAATGAATCCATAAAAATCTATCAACCATTTCTGAGTCACCATGTATTCCAGGCAGTTGGGGGAAGGCACTCACCACTGTCAGCAGAGACAGGGAGGCCAATGGCCATGCAGTCCCACAGAACCAGCAGTTCATGCCTCAGCATCCCAGCTTTGGGGGCTAATCTGAGCCAGGGCTCTAGAACCTGCCCCTGGTTCCTCATGGATCCTGATACAAGGCAGTGGCAAACATCTACAAAAGCCTCTGTGCTGCTACCAGAAACAGGAATTTTTTGATCATCCATTCAAGTTATTATCTATTCCTATTACAACTGCATGAAAACCACTGACCATTTAATAAAATCACTGCTAATAATCATAAGGAAAAAGTTGCTGGGAGGAATGTCTCATGCACCCTCTGTGCTTTGGAATTTCTCCATATCCTCACCGAAATGCATCTAGACACGGGTGCACAAGTTGAGCAGATTGCAATATCAAAATTCGTAACTTTAAATGTAATTCCACTGCATATTCACATACCAAAAACATTTGGTGTTTTTATTGCAATGTGATGTTTTGACTGAAATCTGTGACAGATCTTTTCCTGACTCAGTCTCCTTAAGTCTTTATGTCAGATCTGTGCCACTTTCTGTATGTTTGAGTACAAGGCTACATTCCTTTGGGCTGAATATCATTTTAATACCTGAAATACAAATTCCCAATTTCTCCAGTTTCCTAAGGTTGGCTTTGGTCCACTGGCATTTGCTACTTCTGATTCTGCAGTTAACCTCAATTAGTCAGCTTTGATTTTGTACCTTTCATTAGGTCCATAATGAAAATTCTAAATCATTAATTATAGGTCTCATATTGCTTTTGATAAACTAATTCAGTTGGAAAGGACTTACAACAATCACCTAGTCCAACTATAGACACCACTTAATATTGGTACTAGTCTTAACAATAATTATTAGCCATCCTCTATCAACTAAAACCATGTCTGTTTATCTTGTTTTATTTATTAGCATTGACTTAGTATCTACCATTGTAACAATATCTTTATCAGTTAATAAGGATTGACTTGGTAGAGTGCATATAGTCCTTTCTTATTATGTACATCTTTTTAAAATGCATATCAGCATATAGCACCCCACCATATCTCTACGGGTTAGCAAAAGGAAGGGAATGTTCAGCGACAACCTTAAATTGGTACAAATATTAACATGAAAGCAGATTGCCCCCAAGGCCATGCTGCTGGGCTGCTGCTTTCCTCCTGCCTTTTAGCATGTGCCACCTTTATTTTTGTCTTATTTCCATGGACTTTTAAAAATCTACCTGGCTGATGGGAGAAAAAATGCTGCCAAAATTGTTCTTCACCTTATAGATCCAAACCCAGGACAGTTACTTGACAATCTGTGAACTCATTTCTTTTCACCCTGATACTCAGAACAGGAAAGCAAATCTGAATTGGAACAGTTTGTCTAGGATATTAACCACAGAATGAAAGTTTATCATCTATTTATACTTTAGCTTTCTCAGATTCCATTACACAATGGGAAACACCAAACACAGCTGTTTCAAAGCAGCACTCAGTCCTGCTGTATGTACAGCATCTCTACTACTGCTTAGATACCAACGGAGGAGGACAGGTTTACCTCAGGATTTATAAACTGATTCCATTTCTCAGCTCACGAAAATGAGATCCTCTGCCTCCAAACAAAATAAATAATTGCATTGGAAGCAGCACTACCATTCCTCTGTAACAAGGAATGTTAAGATAAAAGCACCCTGCTTAAAGAAAAAGCAGTGGTAAAAAAAGGAAAACAAAGGTAAGCATTCCTATCAAGGACACTGTTACTCAGTTCTGGATCTTTGGGGGAAAGAAAAAAAAATAAATCTGTAAGTACAACTGAGGTTTCTTTATTGCTATCGAGAGACAGTAAAGAGGCTTTTTGGACTGTAATATCAAGATAAAGAGTGCCACAGAACAAAAGCTTTCTGCAGCAAAGGGCAGTGTTTACTCCCCCAGTTAGAGAGCATGTTGTTTGAAGTAATCTCCCCTTCCACATTAACACTTGTTTGCACCACAGAAAGGTGTTTTTAAGGACACCGAAACTGGGCTGCCTTTTTCTCCACTCTATCAGACACCTGGGTACCGCTGGGACAGGTGCCTCAAACACTCTGGCTGGACAGGATGAGCAGAGAATCAACATCTATCCTCAGCCAGGTGCTGTCCACACCCCACACCCTCTCCATTTCACACAATATTCAGTCTATGTCTTTCTTATAAAGACAAAACACAAAATCCTCTGCAGTGGCCCCAGCTCCATATGCCAACAGGACAAGCTGTGATAGGACCATTCCCAATTCCTACCATAGGCTAGGGACCCTTGTTAGGGATCTTTCATCTGGGGATGGTGTTGCTGTCTCAGCTACCTGGGCTGACTCCATGCTAAGCCCCTATTGTGTTCAGCAGCAGAGGAAAAAAACACGGATATTAACCTCTAACACTGATGAAAATAATAGCCACAATAAAACAGGGATGAAAACCAGGGTGGCAGTAACGATTCTGCTCTGGTTTACTCAGGAGTGAGCAGAGTCCATCGGAATCTCTTCTGTCCCCTTGGCCAGTGGTTGCTGTGCTGCAGGCACACTGGTTGCAGTGGGACTGGGCAGGGGGTGAGCAGCCCCTGGGCACAGGAGGAACCCCTCTGTTACAGGTGTGCTCCCCTCTGATGTATCTGGCAGTAGCCTACTGTGGAAAACCTACCAGCCTACATGTCAAATAACCTAAATCAACCAAGCACACTGAATTCTTGGGTTTGTGTTTGGCTCTTAAATTCCTACAGACCTGACTTAACAGACAAGAGAGGGCCATAAAAGCCAGCCTCTGAAACAAAAATAGACCTTCAGGGATTTCTCATGGGCACACAGCAGGGACACCAAAACTACTTCCATTTCTTCATGCCGTATTCCTTGATGTGTGTATATGTGGGCACATGTGGCATATCCACATCTGGCTAATGTGTAAGTGTATATAACCAAATATCAAGACAAGGATGGGCATCAGTATATGGGTTTTATGTGTGAAAGCGCAATAATCGTTGCTGTTTAAAAAGCAACTGTTTCTCCTTCTCCTGCTCTGCCCCCCTTCTCTTTTCTTTATATTCTCCATGTCTGTAATTAATTTTTGACATATATAGCACAATTCCCTTCCATGAGTTACCTTAGTTCTTCTCAGGTTTAAATGTCACTCTTCTTTGAAATGTTCTCATTCAAAAATCAAGCTGGATCTAATAAAAAATTCAAAAGTGCATCTAATAATAATGAACTAATAGCAGCAAAAAACATGCACCTGCATTTATGCCAAAGAACAAGGGATATAAGAGACAAAAATGGAGGGGAAAAAGAAATTAGAGGGGAAATCATGATATTGCTGAAGTGCTGCTCTCACACTAAGACCAGGGGGATTGGGATAAGGCTAAAGTTAATTGCATTTCCAGATGACAAACCTCTCACCTCTGAACTGAATGGCTCTTTATAAAAGCTATCAGTAATAAACTGTAAATCTCAGCTATGATTGCAAATAAAGGTCATTCCTTTCATGCTGCCACTTTCCTGGGCCTTATTATATTCCTGTCTGAACCTTTCTTACTTCTTAAGGTGTGCTAGCTGCCCATATAAGCAATATGTAAGGCTTTTTGATTTTATTTTGAAAGACACAAGGCGATGGGATTTACATTCTGGCACTGCAGTAATCCAAAATGGAAAATCACTGAATTTTAACAAGACAACAGAATCCTGCTAGCAGAATTAATCTTCATCTTATATCAATGCAAAGAAAGGCAATCCCTTCCATCTCCTCCCTTCCACTCCTGAAATTTCTGTTTTCTTCTTTACCAGCACAAATGGGACTTTTCAATTTTCTTTTAGCCATATGTAAAGATTATTGTGATAATACTCAAGGGGCTACAGCTGGTTGGGTGATCAGGCACCCTGTCCCTATCAAAACAGACTGTTCATTTCAAAGGCTTTAACTCAAGTAAGCAGAACATTAAACAAAAAGCTTAATGAATTTGGGAAAGAACCATTTTCATTACTGCTCCATTAAGTCACCACACATCAGTTTACTCTTCAGGAAGTCTTTTGCAATATGTTGGTGCTGACAAGTCCTAGTTAAAGATAATGGCAGAAAGGAAGGAAGTCAGCACGTGTAATCATGAAGACTGTCCTTACAAAAGTGGAATTTAGGACCCAGTCTAGACACTGATTTTAGCCCTTCAGATGTTCTGGGTGCTCAGGTGCTGTTGCACAATACGGCATAAACTTCCACCAAAATAGTCCAGTGGTCCAAAGAGACAAAGTGCACACCATTGTTGTCATGCCCATCCTTCTGAGAACAAGCTAGGACAGAATGAAAACTGAACACCACCCTCCTGATGAAGGATTTATGGGCCAAGCAAGCTGAAGAGACATTTACCATGTCTGGCAAACAAAAAAAGGAGCTAGGAGACATCCAGGTCACAGCCCAGGGTAGCAGGATTATTGGCTACCCACCAGCTCACTGGAACATGGAATGCCTCCAAGTTGTTGCCATCATCTCTAGTGTGCAGCTGAGGGACTTCTACACTCACACTGATCATGTATGTCAAGCCTGCTGCAACATTGCCGATGCTGCAGAAGATATCTTCACCAGAATGGGTGAATTCTTCTTAAAGACTGGCTAGCATGATAAACTTGTTACTTTAAGGGACATAATGAAACATGCAATCTACAGATTTATAAGGTGATCTAGGAGTAAAGGAATCCAGACAAACTTAACTTTACAAAATGTTTGTGTTTACATCGTATGCAAACAGGAAATTTAAGGAGAGCAGCAGCCTGATAAGTCTGTTATATTGTTTAAATGAGGAGGAAAAAAGAAGATAGATAGACTCAAATTGCACAGCCATAGAAGCAACTGGCATAAGGAACAAATAGGCTTGTCTATGGGATGGGATAATTATCTTCCACATCCTCCAAATCTTGGAAAATGTGACAATGGCATATTTGAATGAGGCTTCTAACAAGTCCCAGATGCAGCCAGGTATCTTTCAGTTTAGCTTTTAATTTAAACTGCTCATTTTGAAAGCGATGTACTGATAGTTCTAGTTATAGGCAGGAAGTAAGCACTTTGTACAGTGCTTGAACAATGTCCCTCACTCACAAATTACATTAGCCCCAGTATCTCATTCCTCTAGTCCTGCATGATCCTCCCAAGGTACCACGCTCCTCATCTACTTCATCCCTGAACTCCAGTCTTGGGAAGACTGTAAAGAGAGACCTGTGGCCACAGAAGCGCTGCAGTGTACACCAATTTTCTGTGCTTTGTTTCTTCAGTCATTTTACTTGAACTCCCACATAAACCCAGCACAGCCTCCTATGAGTCTTTGTGAACACCTATGGAAATGAGATGACAGTGCAGCAGCAATAACTTCACATGTATAGACTTACTTTAGCTAGGCTTTTAAAGTAGTTTTACCAAACTGAGTAAACATCACCATTCTACCATATAAGGAATAACAAATTGGCCAGTGATGAGATCAAACTCCCGTTTTCAAAATAGCAACTGATTTTACACATATTACTTGGAACCAACATACTGCAAATCTGAAGATTATCAGAGCGTTTCTTGGGTACTTTATCTAGACAGAAACATGCTCAAGGATTCCTCCCTGGTGCTCACTCCCTCTGAGTCTACAGGTCCACTGCCTCACTGCAATCACCAAGAGAGTCCACATTTCATCTCCTATGTCTTCTCACAGCTGCAAAGGCACGTCTTGTTCCACACTTCCTCCTCAACCTTCTGTTTAGATGCCCAGAAAAAGAATCAGGAAAATCTTGCGAAAATTATTCCAGGCATTAACTGGCTGTAGCATGTGATAATTAACAACCTTTCTCATCTCAGAAAACCCGTGCTTTGGGTGTGCTCACCAGGTGTGACCCTGCAAAAGGAATCTGCATTGTATGGAATGCATTCATTAGTTGTTCTTTCTGTAACATGGCTGTATCACTGTCTGTGTTTGCGTTAGATCTGCACTCATGAAGGTATTTGTTCATCCCTGGGGAACAAGAGGAATATGCTTTAAATATATCCAGATTGATAAGTATAAAGGATTATAGCTTCATGGAGTTTTTAGGGGGAAATGGACTGATAGAGAGGGGATCTATTCCCTGCTCATCTTCTAGACACCCCTGTGCACATGCTAGGTGACCTTGCCATGTAATTCCATTTCCTTTTTCATTTTAGAACAGCATGCTCTGTGCCAAGGGTTCCTGCTAGAAGCATCTGTGGGCAGAGGGTCAGGAAGCAGTGGCTGAGATCAGGCCTCCAGGCTCTAGGGAGCTCTCAGTGCAAGCTTGTGAGGGGTTATTTTTGTTTTGCACTGTACAGAGTTGCCTGAGGTTCTTCTACTGAGGACAACCGAACAAGCACCTGGGCAAACAGGCTTTGAAACCTAACTGCAATGAAATGTGACTGTTTCTGTTGTGGCTAAGGCCAAATGCTCTTGACATAGAGGAGAATTAATTTGAGGCCTTGCATTAAGAGCTACAGCCTGAGAGGCTTCTCCTGACAATCCCTGTCTTTCTGTGAGTTTTAATCTTGGGAATTAGCATGGGTTCCAGTTAACACATTAGCTGCAGGACCAAGAATGAACTCTTTTCAGTTTTTTCAGTGATGGGTTAGTATGGTTTTATGATCACCACACAGTGCAAAGAGTCTGGTCATAACATACTTCAGTTGTGAGAATCATGCCCATGAATCTCTTAATGGGGAGAACATAATATTTTATCTTTGACTGCATCAAAGGTTGCAGTACCTATGTCAAAGAAAAATGGCTGCACATGACAAGACTGTGTTTGACTAAAGCAATACCCCTGGAGAATGGTCTTAACAGACCCAGGTCCAACCCCCTCCCTCTCCTTAGGAGATCCTTGCAGGGATAAGGACCACGAAGGCAAGAGGAGGACCACTACATGCAACAAATTGATGCTGCACTTCCCATGGCACCAACAAATGAAATATGACTCCTATAGCTGAAGAAACCCTTGCTGGGCAGAACAAATCCATGAGATGGGCCATGTGCTTGGCAGCCCCTGAGGATGCTCTCCAAGCAGGAGTGGGGCACACATTTCTGCCCTGGGGTCTGCAGGACCGGCCTTGGGGAATAGCAGAGTCTGGAAAGACATAGCCTGGCCTTGGGGAATAGCAGAGGCTGGAGAGACGTAGCCCATCACCTCATGTCTGTCACCAGTGCCCAAAGGGCAGCTCTTAAAAGATGCACTAGCACAACACATACATCACATGCACATGCTTGCAACTGGACTTATGGGAGAGAATGGATTCACCTTTAAAAATAACTATAGATTGCAAACACTAAGCCTGCAAAATTAAACTAATTGCTTGAAAGAGAATAAAAATTACATCATACATATAGCGTACAGGAGTTACTGAACCTTTTTGATTCATAGGATCACAAAGACTTATTTTTAAATCTCAGCTATAGTAAGTATATTTCAAGGTAGTAGCAACATCCAACTAAAGTGCTGAAACGTAATCAGTCAGTGGAATATTTTTTTTTTTTTAAGCTTAAAAATACTTCCTTCCTTGAAAATGGGAACTAAAGCCCTAGGCAACATAACCACTGAGGTTTTATTATAAAATACATTTCAAAATAATGGCCAAAAGTCTTTGGAGCACAGAAGATGAAAAAGAAATAAACAACCCTTTTCTATCACTAAATGATAAATTAAAAGTGGTATTTTGCTGTTCTGCCTCATTTTTTAATCATGCTGCTTTTGCACGACTATAGTTATGGTTGTGTAGGTATTCCCATTAAAAAGCACACATTACTACAGGTGTACAGTCCTGAAGTAGCAGTCAGCTGTGCCAGCCAAAATATAGCCAGGTAGAAATCTCATTCCAAATCAAAATTTTCATTAAATTTTGAGAAAAAAAAAAAAGCCCACTACCTGCTTGACATTACAGGCATAGCTGCAGAAAAGTGTGCCCCTCACACATGCCCTTTAAAACATTTAAGTCATTTCAGAACACAGGCTTTGGGGATTTTAAGAATAATAGTGAAGATACTGTATGTGTTGTTGTTGACATCAGATAAATAGTGAAATCTTAATCCTACTCTGTCTTGCCTCAGCACAGATTACGTTTCCACATATCTGTGTAAAAATGTCAGAATAAATAACAAATAAATACTTGCCTGTGAAAAAGGAGATTTACAGGCTGTGAAAGGAAATTGTATCAGTTTCACAGCCTCTTGTTCAGTATTTCTGCTAATTAATATGTAATTTGGGTTTGTTCCTACTGTCAATTCTGTAATACAGAAATATCAAAACCATTTACAGTGTTAATCCATTCCTAACTTTTTCTAAAGCATTTTCAGCACATTTTCTTCATTTGCCTCCTGAAAGTATTTTCACATGTGGCTCAGACGATACATGCAGCATGTGGTTCCCAGGCTCCAAAACTAACAGGATTGCAGAGTTTTCAAACACTTGCTAAATTAGAGGGTACATGCTAAAAGCCCCCAAATGCTATCTTCTCACTCCAAAAGGGTTGTGCTATGAACACCTACAGCGTATCAGATGGGAAGTTAAATGTGGCAGGCTAGTACCTGTGTTCATATTATCTTCTGTTAAAGCAAGGCTCCCTGATGCACCAACCCCAAAAATGTGATGAAGCATCATGTGTTGATGACATCTGATACATTAATATGTTATAAAACATCTCTATATTATATTTTGTGTAATTGATTCATAGGAAGGTTTTCCTTCTTTTTCATGATACTTGTTTATACAAGAAATTGCATCTTTAACCAGGAACTAAATTCACCCCAACCTTACCACAATCGCAAAATGCCCTTTCACCTTTACCTTCCTCAAAAGAAGTCAGCATTATTAAATCTACAGAATAATGTGAGATGGAAAAGAAAAAGACAACCATGGACAAAATAAAAAGGAAAGTTTTATTAATGCTAAATACACTTTCCCTTTTGGGTTTACACTACTGTTCCCATAACTGTTTCCAGATGGTTCCACAATTGTCCAAGCTGCTAGCTGGGAATGAAACAGCAGTTGGCTGCCTCTTTTGCACTAAGGGGGCAAAAGCCTGGGCATAAATATGATTTATGGGTTTGATAAACTAAAATTAAAGGTAAAGATGTATTTGAGAAGAGCAGGAAGTGAAATTAAAACTGAATTTAGAAAAAAAAAAAAAGAAAAGGAAAGAAAAGAAAAAGTTGGCAGCTGAAGAGTTAACTACAACCTTCTTTTTTTTAACACAGCCTTCTGTAGTAGCTAATGAAGGTAATGAAATATGACATGTAGTTTGGCCCTTGACCACAGAGAGCACCTCCCTCCCCTCTGCCTTGCGAACAAAGCCAAAACAGATGTAGCTGCTTCAGTAGGGTTTGGGGTTGACGGCTGTTACACAGAGCAGGTCAGCAGGCTCATTCCCAGGGCGCAGGCTTCTGGCACACCACAGAGCCGGCGAAGGTCCCTGCACTGCTCCAGAGAAGCAGGATTGGACAGGCCGGTGGATGTGCAAACAGATCCAAAGCCACCCTCCCCTGTGCCCAGCAGCAGCACCTACAGCTACACTTGCTTCCAACCTCCCTTAGAGATCTAAACCCATAAACCCACACTCCTTCCATTTAAGTAAACATGAACATAGGTTTTATGTGCCCAACTAGTTTATATACTGTTACTTTAATTATAACTTAACAAAACAAATGCTTAAAAAAGAGAAGTCAGAATATTGGTTGGGCAGGGGAGAGGCTTCACAATGAGAATTATTGCCACTACAGCTCATGGAAGTGACCCACTCTAAGCCCAGCACCCAGCATTTCATTAATGGAGAGAGAGATGGAAAAAGCGTTCTTAAAATAAACTCTTAAAAAAAAAAACCCCACAACCTTTCAAATTCACAAAATTCACAAAAAACTATAGAGTTTAATAACCATTTAAGTTCTTTCAAAAGTTCCTCACACATCACTTGCTATTAGGGCAATGGTCTTATTTTTGCCACAGTCTGGTCTGATGTGGCTGCCAGGCTAATAACATTGAGTAGGTATCAGGAGAAAACATGTGTCAAGAGACATCACATAGACAATTCTAACACTTGATTCATCACCTAAACACAGGAAAGCTCCACCATAGCTACTAGCTAATACTGAATATGTGGGTAATGATCCCTATTGGTCTGGTGGCATCAGCTCTATCTCTCCCTTGGTTAAGCAACAGCAGCATCAGGGAATGCCTCATTTCTTAGGATAGAGGTCACCCATCCATCTCCTCCAAAGACCTGGTGGGTTTTGTGGGGATGGAAGGGTGCAGACAGCCCCAGGCATCAGAGGATGGGATTCATTTTCCCCACTGGGACATCCAGCTCATTGGTAAGTCTGATCTAATCAGCTTGTGCACCCTGCACTTCCACTGGAGAGGGAACGATGTGGCAGAGGGCAGCCAGGGCAGGCCAGACAAATAGCTCTCTGGAGAGGAGTAGGCACACCCTGACCTGTCCTAGCCGGTCTCTGAAAGGGTTTATCCATCTCTGAAAGGGTTTATCTGTTTCTACTGCTCTACAGAGAGCTATGATGGCTCACACAAATGTCTGCACCTACCTCCAAGGATGCCACCTTGGGTGACATCTGCCTCCTGCCATGCCCTCCACTGCAGAAAGGATCACTGACACTCCCAGCTGCTTAAATCACAAAAGAGCCAAGATAATAAAACCCCAAATTTGGAGTGAGCCTGGAAAACAGAGGTGGTGTCTGGAAACTGTCAAACCTACAGATGCAACAAACACGCAAAGTGTACCCCCCAGCCATACAGTTGCTGGAAAGTACTTGGCCAAACCAGCTGAGTGAACTATCGTTCTAGGTCCACACATGCTCCACAGAAACCAGACTTCTGTGGCTACCTTCTAAGACCCACATGTGGTTTTCATAAGAAAAGCTATGTATAAAATGCTGAAGTTGCAAAAAGCTAGAAAATACGATCATTAAATTTACCTCTTCAACATTAATTTGTCCCTCTGTTGCATATGCATTGTTACACATGCTTTAATTATATGCTAATTTGCTATTCTTCTACAGAAGCCTGACCTCATTTAGTGAGCACAGCAGGGAATGCTATGGGTTGGTGCTGAATAACAAAATTATCTGTTGGGTATAAACACACAGCCCCATTTAAACCAAATTCAGATATGTAACTTACATACATGACCCTAACAACAGTGACTGTCTTGCCTGGGTGTAAAAATGGGTTAATAGTGATTTATTTTGGCTTTAAGCCCTATGAACAACCTGGGATTTCACAAGGAAATTTAGAGGGTATTTTCCAGCTGTTTACTAAGAAAGAATGGACTCTGCATTGCAGCCAGCACATTGTTTTCTGCTATGCAGTAAATAGCACAGAGGGACAACAAAGGTAAGAGGGAAAGTGGAAGAGATGTCACACTCACCATAAGCCACTCTGTCCTCGTGCCCAATCGGCCAAGGCTCCCCTCAAATAAGCACTATGAGATAGGGTGATTTCAGGCCAGATCAGTCACTTTCCCCCAGGGATGATGAGCTGGGTTGTATGTGCAAACTTTGGCACTTCCAAACTTTTTCACTTTGTTGCTTCATTTTGCAACCTTAATGACCAAAGTGTGCATAAAGCTTTAAACACTTAAACGTGTGAAATTAGCTATCTAAATGACTTTGCTGGCTTAAGGGCAGTGACATTTACAGGCTTCCCAGCCTGGTGACCCAGCAGATGCTGTGGGAGCCCCTGCCGGCGTCTGAGGGGCCGGACTGCCCATGGCCAGAGTGAGAGCCAGGGCGGTCAAAATCACAGCAAGCTCTCACTCACGGCAAACCACAGCACAATATCTGCTCACTTCCCAGGTCCAGACCCGCGGCAAAGTTCGGCACTATAGAAAAGGGGGGCAGGGCCCTCAGAAATTGATAGCCTGTTTCAAGTGTTATTTATCATTCCCAGCACAGACACTGACATGTGGCTTTTGAAAGGGGATACTGTACCTTTAACCTTGACTCTGAGCACGTTGGTAATTTGGGATGCAAGCCCAGGTTCAAGCGGGGTGACCTTTCTGGGGGAAGAGAGGGACTGTATTTATTTATGAGGCAGTTGGAAATTTTTGACATCACATGCTAGTCTCATTATTCACATGTTACATGACACAAGATTGGCCCTTTTAATGCAACAACATCACATCAAAAAAATTTGATTTTCTGCTCTGACAGCGGGCTTGTCCTCTGTCGTTGCCCAAAATGTAATCTTCTCAGGTTAAAGGCCACAGGAAAACAATTTAGAAACCACACAGCTTTCACCAAACAAGGAAAAACAGGTACTGGACCAGAAGCAAGAGCAGGGATGCTTTGCAGCTGGAAAGAAATGCTCTTTTAAGTGCAGAAGCATGGTTGCATTCCCAGTGAGGGGTATGTTTCTGGCTGACTCCATGGGATCATAGAATCATAGAATAGTTAGGGTTGGAAAGGACCTTAAGATCATCCAGTTCCAAGCCGCCTGCCCTGGGCAGGGACACCTCACACTAAACCATGTCACCCAAGGCTTCATCCAGCCTGGCCTTGAACACTGCCAGGGATGGAGCATTCACAACCTCCCTGGGCAACCCATGCCAGTGCCTCACCACCCTCACAGGAAAGAATTTCTTCCTTATACCCAATCTAAACCTCCCCTGTTTAAGTTTGAACCTGTTACCCCTTGTCCTGTCACTACAGTCACTAATGAAGAGTCCCTCCCCAGCATCCCTATGGGCCCCCTTCAGACACTGGAAGGCTGCTATGAGGTTTCCATGCAGCCTTCTCTTCCCCAGGCTGAACAGTCCCAACTTTCTCAGCCTGTCTCCATACAGGAGGTGCTCCAGTCCCCTGATCATTCTCGTGGCCTCCTCTGGACTTGTTCCAACACTTCCATGTCCTTTTTATGTTGAGCACACCAGAACTGCACACAAGGCTCCAGGTGAGGTCTCACGAGAGCAGAGTAGAGGGGCAGGATCACCTCCTTCGACCTGTTGGTCACGCTCCTTTTGATACAGCCCAGGATACGGTTGCTTTCTGGGCTGCAAGTGCACTTTGCACTAGGCTCATGTTCATTTTCTCATCGACCACCACCCCCAAGTCCTTCTCCGCAGGGCTGCTCTCAATCTCCTCTTTGCTCAACCTGTCACTGTGCCTGGGATTGCTCCGACCCAGGTGTAGGACCTTGCACTTGGCATGGTTAAACTTTACAAGGTTGGCATCAGCCCACCTCACAAGCATGTCAAGGTCACTCTGGATGGCATTCCTTCCCTCCAGCGGATCCACCCAACCACACAGCTTGGTGTCATCGGCAAACTTGCTGAGGGTGCACTCAATCCCACTGTCCATGTCAGCGACAAAGATGTTGAACAAGACCGGTCCCAACACTGATCCCTGAGGGACACCACTTGTCACTGTCTTCCAGCCAGACACTGAGCCATTGACCATAACTCTTTGTGTGTGGCCATCCAGCCAGTTCTTTATCCACTGAGTGCCCCACCTATCAAATTGATGTCTCTCCAATTTAAAGACAAGGATGTCGTGTGGGACAGTGTCGAACGCTTTGCACAAGTCCAGGTAGATGANAAGGGCAGCGTTTTTCCATCGTTGGCCTTACCGCTATCTGTGAACTAAAACTGGTGGGAGTAAAAGTGACTTCAGTGCCTGGAAATCCTTGTAATTAATTTAAGAGGTAGTACAAAAAAGTGAACCTTACTTCCTCACGCAGCTTTGGGCACTAGCGTTTCTTCAAGTAGTTACATACCGAGTACTGCTTGTTTCCCAGCACATAAGAGCAGGGCCCAGCACTTGCCTTTAGTGAGGTGGTCTCCTCTCTCCTGACAGAGGGTCTCACTAGCTTTGCCACAGGACTGTCTGCATGCTGTCACTGCTTCTGGTTCTAGGCCTGATACAGATTAGACAAACTTGCTTCTGTTTGCTGTAGACCACCTGAAGTACACAAGAACACAATATAGTTAGGTGCACACTGGTTACTTACTAACTGGTTACTTACTAACTGGTTACTAACTGTTACTTACTAACTGGAGGAGCCCAGTGGACTAGATACTGGCCCATATTGTCCCACACACCCAGCCACTCATGATTGTCCAGCCTTGGGGAAAATCTCTTGGTCCCCCCATATCGTTGTCTAATGTTAGACAAGACTCAAACGTGACTCTGCTTAACTCTTGAGATCAGACAAAATGGTCATGAGTAGAACACACACTGTGTGTGTGCCACCACGCTGATCTGCATTACAATCAGCAGGCAGTTAGCAAGGGTACCAAAGGCCATTCAAAACCTTCAGAACCCTCAAATGATGCTGCTGAGCTTGCCAGCTCTCCCACCACCAGTTTCCCTTTTCCTGTGTCCAGATCTTCCTCCTCTGCCTTGCTGGGAAATGCTGCTGGGTTTCCTGCATCCTCCTGGGTCTTGGCCTTGTGCCCCACGTTGAGCACCAAAAAGAACTGTTGAGGTTTAAACCCAGCCACGCAGCTCGTTCCCTCACTCAACCCCCCTTTCTTTCCCTCCCCTGCTCCCGGAGGGATGGGGAGGAGAGTCAAAAGAATGCAAATCCCACAGGTTGAGATTAAGAACAGTTTAGTAACTAAGTTATAACACAAATCACTGCTGCTACCACCAATAATAATTATGATAAAGGAAATAACAAGGGAAAAGAATACAGCATCTCACCAACCACCGACAGATAACTCACCACACCCCACCCCAACTCTGCACCGACTGAAAAACCTCTTCCAACCCCCCAGAGCACTCGCCCTTCCAGGTAACCCTCAGTTACATCCTGGGCATGACGTGCTATGGTATGGAATACCTCTTTGGTCAGTTTGGGTCAGGTGTCCTGTCTGCTTCCTCCTGGCCTCCCCCCTCCCCTCTTCCCTGGCAGAGCATGAGTCTCACAAAGTCCTTAGTCAGAGTAAAACATTTGAGCAGTAACTAAAAACATTCCTGTTATCAGTTTTGTTCCCAGGCTGAAACTCAAAAACATAGTGCTGCACCAGTTACCATGAAGAAGAAAAAATGACTGCTGCTGCTAAACCCAGGACACATTGCTTGGCATCTGGGCCGCTGAGACCTGTAGTCTTCTTTCTTCACTGTGTCATGCCTTGACCTAGATGCCCAGTCTGTTCTGAGGATGGTCTAAAATAGTACTACAGCTTCAGGACAAAGACAGAGGTTTTTCCAAGTTTTAATACTTTTTTTCTCTACCCATATAGTATTGAAGATCTTGTCCAAATAACTACAAATTTTGTTTCTCTTATCATCCCCATTCTTATTTGGGGTTTAATTTTAGGGTTCTTAATCCTGTGCCATCTGAATATACTTGTTGAGAAATCCATTAATTCTCCACAGCTCATGTTACTGGGAGTCTCCTGGCCCACCTGTCTCTGAATCGGGCCCAGGGTCTGCAGAGCACTCTCCTTCTTCCTGCTAGCATAGAGTGTGAGCCACCAGTATGATGTGAAAGACACCCATTATTTCCTGGCTACTCTGTTAGCCCCATTTATCTATCAGAAGCTCAAAAATTAGCCAGTATCTGTGCTTGGTTGTGAATCAAAAGAATTCCAAAGACACCTTTGCAGCCCTCATTTTTGCACTGTATAACCACCTCAGCTGTAACTGAATCATAGCTCATGCAATAATGTGTAACCTTTCCTACATGATTCCTGAAGTGTTTAAAGATATATTAATAAATCAATGCTGTGCCCTTCTTCAGAGCAGGAGATACTGTACCATTTGTATAAATAAGGGAAACAAGCCATAGTGTAGTAGGGGCTAAAGGCCACTGAATGGATTCATGCCAACAGTTGGAAGTATCACACAGGACTTGTTCCCGGTATTACATGCTAAATCCTCAAAGTGTGATCTCATGTATGAGCAATAGATACATCACCTACTGCCTGAAAAACCCAATAAGTTGAAGTCTATACCCTTGCTATTTAAGTTTCATAATAGAGAAAAATAAAGTAGCATATGTATATGAATAATTATGGACAGTTACCAAGGTGTCATTTAAGCACAACACAGTTCACATATAAAGAATAAGCAGAGAACATTTTCTAAGAAACAACAAAATACCTAATTATAAATATACCACTGTTGTAATATGTACAAAGGAAAAAAAAGTTAATGTCCTGGAAGTTTGTTTAATAAGAAAACCACCCTGATGTGCATCCAGTCAGAAGGAACTATTTTTTTGTACTGTGCTATGAAGACATATAAAGCTCCTGAAATACTGCATTACTTTGTTCACTCTGATTTACATGTATTTGCTGAGTATTTGATCCCCAGATGCTTTGCATACTACACAATGAATGGGTGAAATGACAATGAGGGAACTAAGCAAAAGGATGATACCAGACTGATGCCAAAGTTCCAACACTACATCCCTGACTCAGCAGTATCAGTAGTTTTCCTTGTTGGGTCTCAGCTAGGTTTAATTCTGAACCATGGAGTTCAGAATTGGGGTTAAGAGTCTTGAAACAGTAATTGAACAGTAAAGAAAGCTCTGCCTTTTTTGCTTTTGAGGGACAATTGTCCCACCTGTTTTTCATTGTCAGTGTTTGTCATACCAGCTCTGCAGGCTTGGTATTCATTACTCAGCAAAGATTAGATTTTACCTGTGATGCATTTGAGCTGCTTTTTTTGTTTGTTTGGTTGGTTTGTTTTTTGTTTGGTTTTGGTTTTGTTTTTTTAAAAAACACAGTACAATGAAGTGAATGTCTAAATGTTTGTTATGCAGTTATGTATCTTCATGGTCCGGGTTCTCTTGAGTAAAATATGGACATCAGTAAGGCAACTGTGAGATTCACAGCAGATTGTCTGTTAATCATTGCCTTGTATGAAAATGGTCCAAAATATTTACTACAGCATCGCATCCATTATTTTGATCCACTAACAGATGTCCTTGTCATCAGCCAGCTGGGAAGAGCCTGCAGAAGACATCAAACCAGTGCTCTGAATGGCAAGCCTGAATGGCCATACCTCCACTCTTTTACTTTCAACATCAGCAAGTTGCAGTTTTAGGAGGGAGTTGTCAATGTTCCCAACACCTACAGAAACTCTGAGAGAAATTGTCTTGTTTCATTACTTACAAAGGCTTTGGATAGGTGGGCCAAGAAGACACCACATTAAGCAGAAAGGAGTGGTGGAAAGCAGAGTGTACAGATTCCAAATCATACTGGTATGGTTTTGCTTCACTTGAACTTGGTTTGCTTTATTAACTGTGCCTTCATGCCTCCTTCCCTCTATGATACAACCTAATCAGTAATTTCTTTTTTAATTTCTGTTACTGATGGCACATTCAGGAGAGCTACAGAAGAAAATGCTGTGTTCTGGTGAGGCTAATAAAGAGAGATAAGAAAAAAAATATAAGGGGAAAAAAATTAAAAATATTTGGTATGGTTTTAGTTTGGAAATTTCATTTTCTTCTTAGATTATTGTGATGATCACATGAAGAAAATCATAAAATCAAAACCATCATGTCATTATAGGCTTGCAGGAATGTGGTATGAGGAATAGTTAATGGCTTTAGAATGGCGCAACATTATGCTGTCCTGATCCAGCTCTTTTTGTGTTGTCTTCAAAGGCTCTTTGGCATGAGATGGGTGAATTTCTCGAATGTGTCCTCTAAGGGGCAGCATTGAAGAGCAGGTCTCACTAAACAGCTGCTTCTTTTCATAATGTGAAATAGTTAAGTGACTAACAGATGAGTGCCTATTCTCTATTGTTTGGAATTACAGGTTTTCAAAGGTAGCCAATATTTTTGAGAGTCATTGCTGCCAATCTGTAAAAAATCCTGTAGCAGACATATTTTAGTTTAAGTGATAAAACCATTGGATTTCTCCCCTCTGGAATACTCAAAATCAGACAAAAAAGGTGAACATTTTGTTATTTTTTTTATTGTTGTTGTTTTTTGTTGAAATTTATTTAGTGTGAAACTGATGTCAGAGCCTATTTGCATTTCTTTCTTTTGAGAAATATCAATATTGTGTCATTTCTAGAAGCAGTATGTCATCTTGACTAATGCTAATTAGGTAATGTCAAGTCTTTCCTGTCAGTATTGCACTAAACAGTATAGTGTGGGTGACTTGATATGGGAATATTCTGGAGTATTAATATCACTTGCTTAGTCCTGAACATTAGATCACAAGAATATCTCCTTTTCAAAGTCCTGTGATAAGAGGAAGATTATGGCATTAATGTCAAAATGGTAATGCTTGGTCCTTCACTTGCAGTCAGCCTCAGGATGATGGGTAGTCATTTAGAAAGAATGAAGTTCAAGTGCTTTTTTCCCCTTCTGAAAAACAAGCAGTTTATTTTCCTTACCCTGCTTCATTTTGTCAGTGAACCAATAGAAAATTGGTAGTCTTGTTTTCTGGGCAGGAGCTGTCCCTGGGTAAGATAGCCTTCAGAATTGTCTGCCAGAGCAAAGTACTTTTTTCCTTTTTTTTTTTCCTTATGCACCTTTATAAAAAGATGTTTGGGTTTATAACAATACAGTATCCTTCATTAGAACAAGCAATTTGATTGAATTTGGGCTTATGGAGGAAAGTGGCTTGAGTACCCATCATTAAAGACTGTATCAGAGACGTACAAGGGATCCAAACCAGCTGTAAACAGGGAGGACGGTCATAATGGCAGTGTTTGACTTTGTAACCATAGCGATTTCCTTTTTAATGTAGTCCATTCTACAAAACAAGATAAATTTATATACACACATCCTGCCATTGTCTGATGGTCATGTGCCTAATATCTCTACTGCAGTGCAGAACTGCCTGCTATGCTCTTGCTAGTTATAATATCAATCATAGATTATCTCTTCATGGGAAGAGAGAAGATAAATATCTAGAGGAGGTGTGAGAACTTCCTGAACTATTATGGGCTGCATTTACTAGTGAAAATTTTTTGCTAATAAACACTCTAACATTAATTGTTTCCAAATGTCTTCTCTTTGCAGCTTGCACTATTAACTAAGGCAGTTTTGGTGCTGAATCAGCAGTGAGTTTTCAAGTAGGAGCAGAACGCCAGCTGCTTTTGAAGATTTCTCCACATTCTTCTGGATGTTGATTTCTTCCTTAAAGCATCAAAGCTTCATGAAAGTGTGTGTTCACTTGAAAGTCTTGTGCATGTATTCATAAAAGCATGATGTTCTCAGCCATCATCAACAAGTGAGGCTGTAATATAGTATCTTTTTCAGGTACCTTCTTAAGGTAAGCTAAGCATTCTCTTAAGAAATGGCAAGCCTAGTTGAAATAAAGTGATTACTTTGCTTTCATGAGAGAATTATCTTTCTGTTCTAGGACAGTTGGATGTGTTTTAGTGGCAGAACTGGTAAGCAAAATTGAAGCATTTGTGTTTAAGTACTTGCAAGAAAGGGATGGTGTTTTTAGTTAGCCAATGCTAGCTTTGAACATTAGGCTGCTGATCTCCCAGTGAATTGCTGTACACTGTCTATCCATACTGACCTTCAGTATTCTCTGTTGAGATGACCCATCATCATTCTTCCTGTAATTAGTTTCTAAAGGTTATTTCCATCTCTGTGCTGATGTGAGTGAAGCATGTAAGTTTGCACCTGTTGATTTCTGACAATAGTGAGGCTTTTCCAGTAATGTTTCTAACTTCAGCTTTTATCTTTGCAAGAGACATGCAAGGATCGTTGGCAGCATCATATCTCAAAGGCTTCAGTTTTCTTTCTCTCAGCAGAATTAGCTTCCCACAATTTCTGTCTAGAGTTTCCTCTGGAAGTTATGGAGTTTTTCACCTGTCGCGTTTTCAAGTGATTGAAGATGTGGTTATTTCCAGATGGTCTAAAGGCAGGTGTAAAAATTGTTGAGTCAACTCCTGTAAATCCACATGATCTTGATTGAGCTGATTTTTTAATTTCTCTGCAATGGCCTCCTTCATTAGATTTGTATGATTATATATAAGTGAATTCAGCTATTACATGTCAATTTGCCATTAATTATAAAGTTTCTCATCCTATTTTTTAAGTCAGTGCTTAATGTATGTTTCATGCTGGTTTTAATGACTGTATTTAATCTGATAGGGTTTGGCCATTTATGATTATAGAGTTTTGGGGAAAGTACATTATTTTACCTGTGTTAAAATACTGCATGGGCAAGGAGACTGGAGGAAGTATCTAAGAAGAATAATGGAGTGCTCTGTTGGCTGCTCTGGTTGTCAGGACTTGGGAGGTGAGATGCAACAAGACTAAATAATTGATATTTGATCTATACCTTCCCATTGTCCAAAAGACAAGAAAGAAGTGTTCTTCTTTGTTTCTGGATTTCTGGCTGGGGAAACTGTGATTTTATTGTTTCGTATCAGATGTTCGGATCTCACCTAGGATAACTGCTGCTTTAGTAAAAGCCATTTCTCTACCCAGTTCCATGCAGACTTCAGATGGTTATCCTTATGGACTGCAAGAAGAGACCACGTCAACAAAGAAATTCTATTTTTATGGCTGGTGTGAAGACACTTATTCAATTGCCATAGCAGACAATTGGAATATACCATCTAGCCTGTAATATCTGGCAAATTCTGAGCTATGTAGTCCAAGTGGTATTGGAATTTCTACAGGTAATGTGGAGTTAAAGGATGTGACTCACCACTGCTTATGTTTCAAAATCAGTTCTCTACAGCATGGAACACCCTGATCAGCCCTGATGTCAGTAAAGGGGACCGAATCCCTTCCACACTGTGATTTTTAACAAAACTTGGTGCAGATAAGTTCATCAGAAATCATCAAACATGATTTCTGTTTGTACTCAGAGGAATCTCTAAGATGAAGCTTTTGCTCTGTGTCTCATTTTATGCAAAACATTTTATTTTTTTAATTTCTTCTTGGAACATCTTCAATATAATAGAATATTTAAAGTGCATTTTTAAATAGTGGCTGGCAATCTGTGAAACACCATTTTAGCATGGATGAAGTCATATGCTACTAAAATACTCCTTATACTAGGAAACTGAGATAAATTGAAAGTAGCACAGCTAAAAAAGGGAGGGCAACAGGTGTTTTATTAGACAGCAGATATCAGCTTTTTTTACATCTGTAGAATAACTGATACTTCATCCTAAAAATTGTTACAAATTTGTGTGTTTCTACTATTGAGTATCAGTAAGTCGCACTGTTACTAATTTAGTGCATGTTCCTTTAAGGTGTTTTTGATGGATAAAACATGAAACACTCTTCTAGCATATCACCAGTTTTGTAATGTGGTACAGGATTGAAAGAATTTTGGTTGAGTACCAGACATCTGATGACTGAGAGTATGCTGGAAAAAGGAACAAGGCAGGCTGTACTCCTGCACAAAAACCCTGCATTCTGTAATTACAGAGATGACTGTAAGGTGCATGTGCAGCCTATTATAAAGAAGTATTTTTTGTATTGCAGTAAATGGGAGAGTAATTTTCTTAGATACACCTAGATCTTAGTCACCTATTTGGTGAATAAGAGCAGTGTGATTTACCTCTACCCAAAATTTAAAATGCCTTTGACTGTTAATTTGAGCAAGTTTCCAAAGTGAAGCATCCTGGATGCCAATTTTCCCACTGTTTAAAACTGAGATCCTCCCTAGTTTATTGCTGTAATTTACACAACCTTTTAAAATGTGCTGTTTAAACCCATATTGTTGGGAGTGTTAGCACCATAGACCAAATAATAAATAGATGATAAAATAGTTTCAGTAAAATCATTCAACCTTATGTTTCAGATTTAATGCTCTGTATACAGAATGCTGTAATATTCTCACATCCTAAAAATATGGTACCTTCCATAGAGTAGTAGTTTCAGGTGACTAATCATTGTGTAAAGCACAGAACTGATATTTAAATGCAAATCAGGGGCCTTTAGGTTTGTGCAGTTTCGGTATTTTAGCATGATTCACAGCACACCCCTTAGCAGTGTACATATTAAGCAAAGGTGATTCCATTTTCTTTTGTAAAATGTATATAATAATATAGATTTAACTAGAAACATTGACATTTTAAAAATATGCATGCAATGGATACAAAATATAAAATGGTTTGAATTCAATTTGCAAATGCACATACTATTTAAACTGAGTACAACTGAAGTGTCAGTCTGGAAATGTGGAGTGTCAGAGCCATCTGGAAAACACACCCTTGGGCTATTCAGACATAATTTCTGTCCAAGACCCTTGCTGTCATGGCTATTGAAGATCTTGCATGTCTTAAGATTTTATGTAGGGAGCCTTTTTTTAGGCTTTGCTGTAATGGTATGCAATGAAGGCACTCATGCCACCTAAATACTATCTGTCCATACAAAGCAGAAGAGGGTCTTATGATCTCAGGGACACCCTGGCTCCATGGAAACTGAAGCAGAATATATGTAGTGACTTTGCTGTAGCCAGGATTTTCTGTATCTTCAAACAAATACTTTTGCAGTAATTGGATCTGGACCTGGAGATCAGCATCAACTGCTGATGTTACCGAGCAGTACTGGTGATGCTATTGAGCTGTAGAACATTATTTGCCATCATGGTTGTGATCAGAGACAAATCTCTCTTCCCTCTCATTCCAAAGGAGATATACAGGGAGGAAGCCTCAATCTTTTCAGGAACACATCAAGAGAAGAGAAAATGGTCAGTGTAGTCAGAATTGCAGAATTCTGCTTTTCACTAACTCTCTGGGTGAGAGCCCATAGTCTGCTCTGAAATCACACTGCAGTTAGAAAGACGGCCTCACCAGATACCTAACTAATGTTGTAGCTGTCCGGTCACTGCTGGAGAAAAGGCACTGTGGGTGTAATATCTCTGCAGTTTAGTCATTTCAAAGTATGAAAAGGTCTTTTGAGGCCACAAGGGCAACTGCTGGTTTCCTGCAATTTGCACTGATTAGATCAATCCTGGGCTAGGGCCAGAAGGTGAAAGGGTGAAAAAGGATGAAAACTTGACTTCAGACCTTCATGTCTCTGTTTGTCCTGCAACCTCTGTGTCTTTGGTGAGCCAAGAGAATCTAGCAATGTGCCTATACAGGAGATCTGGGTTAGATAAACCTCTATTTGGAATTTAAAAACATAAAATATACCTTAAAACCACGTTTTGAAATACAAAAGGAAGAGAACCCTTTTTAAAGCAGACAACAATAAAGATATTCTGTGTAATCATTCTGTAACTTTCCAGTTTTCTCCGTTTGTTCAATTGACTGTGTTAACAGTCAATCAAAGAAGTCATGTAGGCAGTACATGTGTGTGACACAGCTACAGAACATAAAAGTTTAAGCTGAAGAAATTAACCTGTCTTGTGAAACTTCAAGATTTATCTACTAATTTCTTGCCTGGGGCTTAAAAAAATTCACAAAAGCTATCTGAAATCACACTAGGAAATCCTCTGAGTTCAGTCAAATCTCTGATTTAGTCAGTTTCAGCTATCACTGCCATCACCAGCGTATCTATAAATACATCTGCTTTCACAGTGTACACATTCTGAAATGTGCCCATTGCCTCCTCAGAAGTGCAGGGCTGTCATTGCTATTAGACAAGCCTGGCTTGACCAAAGCCAACATGAACCCAGCCTAACAGGCCAAGCCCATCCCTTGTTGTTAGTTTTGATAGTTGCTGCTATCATTTGATAGTTCGCTTGTAGCCTGTCCAAGTTGGCAGTGTCAGCCCAAGCTGATTGGAGCTGCAGACATTTTTGCTGACTGGAGTCATGCTATCTTTGCCAGTTTGCTGGAATAGACACAGACACTGATTGGGTCATGCTGAAAACATTCCTGTCCTATGAAGCAAGTCTGTTTGTATTTTAGGTTTGCCAGGATTAATGAATTAAAAATCTTGGGCTCGTCACAGTTTGCTGCATAATAATGCCTGTGACAGAAGGATTTTTTCCTCACTGAAGCGTGACAGTGTCATAACCCCTCGTCACTGGCAAGGAGAGGAAGGGAAAGTGGAATTGTGGAGGAAAGCGGAAAAGGGTGATCTTTTGGGACAGCAAAGCCTATGGGAAGTGCAGGTAGCAGCATGTTGCCCTGACAGCTGTCTCAGCTTCTCAGACCTTGTCAGTTTGTTGCTATGCAGCAGGTGCAGCCTTTTCTTTTATTGAAGCTTTACTCCATAAAGGCAACGACAAGCCAAGGCAGTGGCTGGCCCTGGATTATACAAGTGCAGACACTCCGCTAAGTGAGGTAAGGCAACAGGTGTGAAAACTGAACTAAATTGATAGAGCTGTAACAGCACTTAATCTTGAGTTCTGCCGCAGGTTTTTCATGGAGAAGGGGCAACCAGTTCTATAGGCAATTGTTGTGAAGAAGACAGCGGCTCATTAAATCTCACTAAATTCCAGGTTGCCCACTCACCCTCATCTCTGTCTACAGAGATATTGTTCTTCATACATGGAGAAAGCAGGTGGGGAATTGGGGGCAGCTGGTCTGTGTGTTTCCTGTATCACTTTTTCTGCACACAGGCTGCTTCCATCCCTCTCTGTTCTCTGTGACTGCTTTTTGTGATTAAGAGCTTGAGGACTGTGCACAAAACGGAGTGAAGGGATATATGCAATATAAACTGCTGCATATAAAGATGAGATTTATTTTTCTGGATTGGAATAAAATGAAAACACTTTTTTGTGTTATGGTAGAATTCACCCTTGCTTATCTAAGGGGTATTGATTTTTGCCCTCACATATTAGATGGTTAAAAGAGGTAATTTAAAGACATCACAGACCACAGAGTATGTGACTAGGATAAAAAACCAGGCTTGCTTCCAGCAATACTTTTATGACAAATTTAAAACCTAAGCAGAATGCATCATTTTCGTTTCTCAGGCTATGATATGAAATGTTAAGTATACTTTTATGTGGAATACCACTTGAGATAGTAAGCAGATTTCAGGGGACTGTGTACCAACAACACAGAATGATGAACAGCCTTGTTTCAAGGATGTGTTTATCACTTTAAATCTCTTTATTTTCTTTTTTTTTTGTTTTTCGTTTGTATTGGGAGGTATGGAAGGGAAATATAATAAAGAATTTTTGATTAGTAGTTCTGTTGTTTTTGAAGAACAATGAGATGTCTCAGATGTTTCTTACAAAGTGAGGGTCTGGGGGAAAAAAGAGATCAATAATGCTCAGAAGGTAAAAATTATTAGTCTAATGCAATGCATTTCAAAAGAGAGTATTTCAGTTTACCCAGGGATCTATTCCTGAGTCTAAAAGCATACACTGTTGCAGTTTAGTTGACTTTTCTTTGTCTCTGCCCAATAGATACCAGTTCAATTTTTGTGTCTTTGATTATTAGAAATGGGGAATAAGAATGGTACCTGATATCCTTCATGTATTAGTAGGAGGAGACACTCTCAGCTCCAAGTAAGATTTATTTGAAGTAATCATTTTAGATTATTTGCTGTTATTTTAAGAAAGGATTATGTACTTCAAATAACAATTTATTGTGTAGCATCGCTACAGGGTAACCGTATCACTCTGCTAGCTAAATATTAAGACAGAGAGAGGAAACACAAAAGAAATGCTGAAATTAATGTGCCAAATGCAAATTTGATACTCCCTCACTGATTGCAAGGCAGTGATGTTAGGGAAGTGTTTGATTCACTTGTGCATCACCAAGGGAGATTATAATCCTGAAATATTGTTTTGTTCTATTGACTTTCTGGGACTGCCAAATAAATAAGTGTAAATTAGAATGAGTTGTTCGAATTTCTGTGTGATACAATAGCTACTTTGCTGAAAAACAGCAAGACTATTGGCTTAGGAAACTGGCTTTTGCTTTCACTAGCTAAATGCTGACTTGTCTACTGACATAGTACAACTTTTAGTAAATTAGTTGTATTTTCCTGAACAATTTTGTTTCTAATTGACTGAGGAGTTTTTATCTTAATTTGAAAGTGACTCTCATAACTGTCCACATAGTTGGTATGGATGCAATGCACTCTGGATAGCATAGTCTTCAGTCCTAAAATAATTTCGTTATGGACAGATCTTTTTCATGCATGATGTCCCACTGACTTCATGTTCTCCACACATGGAGCTAATCAGAAGATTAATATCTGTGAATTTTAGCAGCTTTGTGTTAGATATACAAGGAGATTAAGTTTGTGTTTAGCTATTTAATAGAATTTAACCAAAACCAGTCAAAAGGTTAAATATACACAGTAGAGCTCTGAGTACGTTTGAGTGTTCAGAGATGCTTTAACTATACCATTACAGATCAGTAGTGGCTAATTCTTTTGTTGCTCAACAATTCTTTATTGCCCTGCTTGAAATGAACTAGCAGTTTTCTTAATGGACAGTGTTTCATCTAAGTAAAACTACTTTTTGGGATTGGTGGTCTCAGAAGAAAGACCGAGGACTGAATAAGGTCCCCATCCAGGAGTCAAACCCATGCAGACAGACCCCTACACCTGCACAGAGTTCCACTGAAGAATCACCACCAAGGTTTGGAGACCCAGTAACTTTCTGACCATTAAGTGTGTGACTATCAGGCACAATTTGACTGGGGGAGTATGGGTGGAAGGTAGGAGGATGGGTGTCTCCTCATTGACACCATGTGGAGTGGTGTGCACGTTTCCAATCACATGGCAGGCTTGGGGTCATGTTACTCTCAACTCCCCACCCCTTCTTCCTTCTTCACCTTCAGAACCAGGCAGCATTGCCACGAGTCAAGGCTTGCTGAAGGGGCAATGGCGGGGAGCAAGCAGGTGAGGAGAGGGGAAGCTTCCTTTGCCATTGTTCTTTCTAATCCCTGAATAGCAAAAGAAAGGCAGTCTCAGCACTGAATTTCACTTAAATCCTTTTTAAATGGAAAAGTGAAATAGCGCTCCCTTGACTTTGATTCTAAATGTTGCTTAGCTAGAATGTGAAAGATAGCTATGAATGCATGAAAAGCATTAAACCTCATTTGTTGAATGGTGTAACGTGCTCTGTAATAAGTATATTGTTTGTATTATTACAGCTGGAACAAACAAGTAAAAGCATTGACTCAAGTGCCCACATGATCACCACCGCCAGGGTACCTGCTGATAAACCAGTAAGAATTGCCTTCAGCCTGAATGAATCCCCAGGTACAGTTTAATTTATGGAGTAAACCACAGTGAAATGATTGCTTTAAAATTTTACATGTTCTTACCAGTGTTTACGATATCAAAAGAAGTCCAGTGTTACGGGTGGATTTTTTTCCTAAGTGATAACATGTGATCAGTTTTCCTGTCTGATAACTTTTAATGTTTCCGTTAACAATTTTATTATACTAAAACCACGAGCCTGATGGTTTAGATCTTAGCTTTCTTTCAGTAGTTTGAGTAATATAATTTGGATTGTAATTAACTGTCAAATTTACCTGCATATGCAGTATGTCTGATTTTAAGGAATTTTAAAACAAGAAAAAAAAAAATGACATGTTGTACTGAGGATGATGCTAAGAGCAGGAAGAGACTTTCCCTTTGTTNTTAGATCTTAGCTTTCTTTCAGTAGTTTGAGTAATATAATTTGGATTGTAATTAACTGTCAAATTTACCTGCATATGCAGTATGTCTGATTTTAAGGAATTTTAAAACAAGAAAAAAAAAATGACATGTTGTACTGAGGATGATGCTAAGAGCAGGAAGAGACTTTCCCTTTGTTAGGGAGGTTGGAAAGTGCTGCATGTGCCCAGCTTGATGAAAGGGTTCAGGAAACAGATGCCCCACATGGCATGTGCCCTGAGAAAGCATCAGAAATTTCATTGATGCTTATCCTGTCAGCTAGTGCTGATTGAGTATTAATTTCCCCAAACATACCCTGTACATACATGGATCCTTTCATCTCTGGAATAGATGGATATTACTAGTTTTCACCTTAAATATTACTGAAGTCTAGAGAAGCTGTTGCCAAACAGTAAAAGTTAAAATGAAATAAAGTAAATTCGAAGATGTGGAGCATCCCCAAAAAAAGTTGGCTGTGCTGTTGCTAAAGATGGATGCATGGACCCAGGGTTGGGATGTGTTTATGGCATGAAATATAAGGATCTTTGATAACCCCAACTGAAACTTACTGCTGATGAGTGCTCTATGGGAGGGTATGCATTGCAGGATAACGTGTGAGGCTGCTTCCTAAGCTTTGTGTGAATAGTCTCAGTTTGAATACAGTTCTCTCATTTTAAAAGTATTTTAGAATGTGCATTATCTTTGCTAGATAGTTGTTGTGTAATATTAATTTGCAGCTAGAAACCTGAAACAGAATCTTACTCCCTAAGCAAGACAATCTGAAACTAAATATCTTCATACATTACTGCACATCAGTTTCAGCCCAGGAGTACGTGTGGCTATGTGCCCATTTTTATAGATTAAAATAATTTTGTAATTACATTTTATTATAGAAATTAATAAGGAATCATTCTTATCTTTTAAGGCATAGTAATGTGGCAAATTTCTCACAGGAATTGTGGCAAAAATAGGTCTTGAAGAGAGATATAAAAGAAAGGGGAGTGCTCTTACAAATTATGGGAAAAGAATGCTTATGTGAGATACTGAAAACAAGTTAGGGAAAGCTGAGACCATGGGAAAATCAAAGAGGGCAGGGTGGTTTGTGACAAGAGACGGCAGTAGGAAATGACAAGGTTGTGAATAGCTTGGAAGAAGACAACATGAAAGGCAGGAAGCCCAGCTTCCTTAACATTGCATCATATTTTATTTTTTACTTTTCTATCCTGCTAATAATTACAGCCTTTCTTTAAACATTTAGAGAAATAAACCCAGTTACAGAAAGGTAATTTTTTTCTGCTACAATTTGGTTAAACTTTTCCATAATTTTGAGTCCTTTATTGTATATATGAAAGTGTTCCTACACTATGCAATCCAGAATCTGTGTAAGTACTGATGAAACTAAACAGCAACCAGTAAAGTGTGGGCCAGCTCCTCTGCATCACATCCCCTTGGGTTCTGTCAGGTCTAAAACAGCATACAGTTTTACCATGTCAGAAAAATTCTGCTCTTGCTCTTAGTAGTAAGCCTGAAATTAGTTATTGCATTTGATATCTCTAAAGAAGGCAAAGGAAAAAATCTTTTACTGGCTTTGAAAATTTCCAGCAAACCATCATTCAATCAAGATAGTATAAATAAGTATTTAACACTTTATTTTTCAAGATGAGCTACATAAACATTTTACAGATAGACCTTTAAGTATTCCATATTTGGCTTCTAGTTTTTTGTTGTCCTTCTTGTTTTTTTTCTCCTTATTTTTTTATATTTAATCTTTCTTTTGTCCTTGACAAGGATATTTGTTTTCAGCTCAAACAGGAGTTACCTGCTGCAAGTGTGATGGTAAATCATCAGTTAAGGCTTGTGTACTGCTTGGGTATATACAAAATGTTCTTCACCAGGGTTAAGTGGTGAGGCAATCTGTCTGACTTAAGCTTTTCCTTAAATTCTACCTCACTTGAAAGGCACAGTAACAGATTCACCAAGAAAGGCTTGCATTCTCCTTCCGGGGGCTGTACAACTGCTTACGAGGAGGAACTGGCAGCATAACTGGATATAAAAAGGGGAAATGGAATGTTTCTTCTGGGTGGTGATTATCTCACTGGCTAGGATTGTAACCAAGCACTGGGTGTGAGGAACAGCAAAAGGAGAAACTGCTCTCGACTCATGAGAAGAGATTAGTTTGTGTTAACTGACCTACAAGATGAGCTGGCTTATCCTGAGTGTACAAGAAATAATTTAATTGTATTATATTTTTTGCCAGTCAACACCTGATGACTGAAATCCTGGCCAACTTTGAGCAGTAATTTTAATGTGGAAGTAGGCTAACCAGTTCCTTAAAAGTCTCAGGAGCAGCCCATGAGAGGGTGCTATGTAAGAGGACAGGTTTATTGTGTATCTCTTCTTCATCTATATATAGATATCTATTTTTGTCTCTTTTACTCAGGTTCACTAAACAGGCATCAAACATAGGTTTTTCAGGGTGTGCCTGCACACTGTATTGCATTGGTTTGACTTAAGGTACTATTTTAATTTAATGAATTTCAAAACTATTATTTCAGCCTACCTTCTATCACTGGAAAACTAATGCAAGTTAAACTGAACTTGGTGTTCTGAAATTTGAAAGTGTTCCCAAATAGAAAATTCATTGCCATTTATCAAAATCAATTTAATTAAACAAATTCAGTGTGTCCTAATTTATATCACTGACTTATTTACTGAACATACTAAGATGCAATGATTATAACAGGAACTTTATTAATTTTGGAGAAGTGGATTTGTTTTGGGTATATAGTTCCAAAGGAAGGTTTAGAGTTAAACATCTCTTCACTTCCCCTCCTAGAATAAAAGCTTGATTCTAGATGAAAAGTTCAGCTACTGGTATGTGGTGATAAGTTGCTTGGTTTGATTTTTTAGTAATATGTTTTGTTTGAAATTAGTCTACCTCTGATAGCACTCTCCAGAAAAATCACTAATAACAAAGGCAAAGCATACATCTTCTAATGAAACTGCAGACAGTGGAACAATGTAACGTTTTTGCAAGCATAGCAAATGACTTATTTTACTCCTCTTTATGCCTTTGTTATCTTAGTGACCATAAAGAATTTTTTGTTTTTACAGTTGATCATGCAAGACTCTTTTGCAATAGTTACTTCTTCAATAGCAACCTTCAAATCCCTCTTCCATCCTCATTTCGGTTGTAGTGGCAACAGAGGCTTTCCAGTAGATAAGATACTGGCTGAAAACCAGTCGGGATTGCTAAAATACCTGGCTAAAATGTGAAAAGCTAGTTTCCTAAAACTACACCCAACCTACAAGTAAGTGGCTTGATCTTTGGGAAATTAGACAGGAACTTAAGTGAGATACCCTCAAAGGGGTAGTGGCTGCCCATTCATCAGAGGATGCTTTAGGCTTAGGTGAAGGTATATGTAGTAGGAGGGTTTTGCTCTTATCTCTTCTGTTATGGGCCATTTCTATTTTGGGAAGGTCCACAACTCTTATTACTGAGCAAGCCTTCATAGCCTATTCCTGGGTCAGGCAGTGACCATTCCCCACTATTTTACAAGTGAGGTAACTGTGAGGTTGTGTAAGGTCATGTTAGGCAGGGCTGTGAATAGAAGCCTGGGAGCTTCACTCAGCAGTGCCAAGTCGCAGTCACTTAGCCACACAGCCTTCCAGGATGAATTCAATGAGTCTATGCTTGTCTGTCAGTAACCAGACTGGATCTGCTCTATCTCACTGTCTTCCTAAGGCCAAGAATGGACCCTAGTACACAGTTTGCTCGTGTTGTTCCACTGTGATTTGCAGTACTTGCAGTTGAGTTTGGGCACTTTCCCTGTGTAATAGCTGATCCACTTACAGGATAACAGCCTACTTATGTTACTAATTTAATTCTTTAATTTAGGAGGAAGAGATCTGAATACACTTAACCCACGCATGTAGGAGAAAAAAATAGTACCTGATTGTATAATTAAAGACTGGATCATAACTCAAGTTACTCAAGGAAGCAGAGCTGTCATTGGCATTTCCTAAATTTTGAGTGCTTGATTTAGCAACCTTAATATGCTTTCAACACATTTAAATTTTTATGTTCTATTTCTGTCTTTGTGAAGATCCTTGAGAAAATGTAATTCTCAGGTTTATACTTCAAGTAAATCAGATGTTGTTCTTAAAGTATTCATTAACTATTGCCTGTATCCCACAGCTCAGCTAAATAGAGCAGCCATATAGGAAGAGACTGGGGTGTTACACTTAATTGTACCAGACATTGTGTCAGTCAGCAAAGTGTGAGGGATTTTGCTCATATGTCTATGTGGTGGAGGTCTGGGCTATTGGAATCTCCAGAGGCCAGAACTTGATTGAATAAGTGAAGCTTTCCAGAAAATGTGATTCATTCTCAAATGTACATTAGTATATACCATGGGACTGAAAGCATCAGGACACCACTAAGAAGTAGTAAGCCTTTTCAATGAATACAATTAGTATTAATACAGTACAATCCTCTAAATCAGATGGCTTGTGTGGATCTCTGTACTACACATTAGAAACCCATCTCTCTTTTGTATTAATAGATACTATCAGCAGAGAGACAAGAACTTACCTGGCCAGTAGATTGCTCCTCAAAGAGCACACCCAGTGACCCACACAGCTCTGTCCCCAGATAAGAGAGGAGGCAATGAAAATAGACAAAAAGGAGTCACTTGGATGGGCAGAAGGGTCTTGTTAAGATGTTGTGGTAGGAAATGAATGGGCTAGTATCATTACAAAGGCAGATAACATTCACTTTCAGGAAGGAGGCTCAAGGAAGACCTTATCACTCTCTACAGCTACCTGAAAGGAGGTTGTAGCAAGGGTGGTGTCAGTCTCTTCTCCAGAGTAACAAGTAGTGGGTCAAGAGCAAATGACCTCAAGCTGTGCCAGGGCAGGTTTAGATTGGATATTAGGAAAAATGTGCTCACCAAAAAGGTTGTCAAACATTGGAACAGGCTGCCCAGGGAAGCAGTTGAGTCACCATTCTTGGAGATATTTAAAAGACTTGTAGATGAGGAGCTTAGAGACATGGTTTAGTGGCGGACTTGGCAGTGCTGGGTTAATGGTTTGACCTGATTATCTTAAAGGTCTTTTTCAACCTAAATAATTCTATGATTCTATGACAGTGAAAATTGAGCAGCTTAACGTTGCTGCCTTTACACAAGGGTGCCTGTCACACCATTTAATCATGAAGGAGAGTTGACTGGGCAGCATGCTTAGGAAGCTTGTTATTTTGTTGTGGTGTTAGTTTTGATGTAGGAATGGTCAGAGAACTGGCTCTGACATAGAAGGGTACTTTGTCTCAGCCAGCTGATGGAAAAGCAAAAGGAGGAAGTAATTTCCCTGGAGACCCTTCCTCAGATGCTCTCTGTCATAATGGCACACTTCAGGAACAAGCAAAATAGATGAACGAACCTGATGAAACAAACGTAACACCCAAACCGTATCCCATACACATGAACCAAGCCTTTAGTTAAAAAACTGTATATGCAGAGTTCATCTTGTAGTTGGGGTAAAGGTACTTTACCTTTAGTATACTTTTATATTTCAAAATTAGTTTCAGGATCTATGGGAAATCAGGAAGTGCTACTCAGTTAGAAATTATGCAGCAGATAACTCTGACTTAGGTGGTGGTAATGACATCCCTGATCTCTTTCACATCATAGGTTAGTGCTCTTAACTTTGCTCAGATGGCCATAACATTCATGTGTATGTTCTTCCTCCTTTTTTTTCTTGTGACCAAAACCTTGATTCATTTTAAGTTGCAGCAAATTGTAGTCTCTGAATTTTTTGTATTTTTATTTTTAAACTAAATATGTTTTCAACAATTATCTTGAATTGTTTTTCTTTATGAATGACAGGAAAGGGAGCAGTAAAATAGTGACTGCAGGAGCTTGATGCTTTTTGTATCAGGTGAAAAATCACCCTAGTTATTTTCAGGGTATTGTGGAACAGAAAAGCCACTAACTTTATTATAAAGGGAGTCTTTGATTATGTCAGTGATTCCTTATAACAATCAACTCATTACATACTGCTAATAAATTGAGGAAGGAGAAAAAGCTATTTCTAAATTCTGTTGTCTAAGGAGATGGGGAATAGAAAAGAACAAATATACACAGATGAAGAGATAATTATGAGAGTGTTTTGATCTTTAGAATATCTTCTTTGATATTTCAAACATTTTCAGTGTTTCTGATTTTCAGAGTCATAGTTTTTTAAGGCTGGAAGCCAATGTGGTTTCGTCCAATCTCCTGCATAACACCCAGTGTTTAAGCTTGTAAGGGCAATAGTGACTTTTAGAGGAAAATGCAAGACTTTGTGTCTTTCCTCTTGACTTTCTGAAAATATCCTCAGTAAAGTTTTAGGAGGTGAATGACAGCTGTAATTTGCTTTCCCCTTGTGTGATATATAAACATGTTTATGTTTTACCAAGTGATTTTTGTTGTTATTGTTGTGGTTGTTACTTTGACTACAGTGAAATCCAGACTGACCTGATGCAGTAATTTATTTTCACTGAAAGCTTTTCTTTTTGTGGAAAGCAAGATTGCAGTAAGTTGTGAGAATTTCTGTTAGTTTTTGTAAACTAAATATTTCAGCTGAAAATTTCGGAGTAGCCTAAGAGAATGAGGAACTCAGAAAAATTTCAAACCGTTGAAGTCCTCGACTTTTCTTGATGATGTTCTGCACATCAGATGATGATTTAAATAAGTCTTAAACTAGCATAACTAAAAAAAACTCTAGCAGCTGTTCAATGGATGCTAGGGCAGGCCCATTATAAAATGTACTATGGTATGTCATAATGGTTAGGATACCAATATGTTCTATTCTTAGTACCATTGACTCAGTCACTTGAGTTCAAAAAATAAGAAGGGAACATCTGTTTATTGAAAGGATTTCCTCTATAGTAATTTCTGTTTCCATCCCATCCTTTTAAAAGTATTTCCAAACATTTCTCTTACTAGTTCTCTTCCAAAGATTATCCAATACATTTTCTAATATTCTGGCACTGCATTAATTTTGATTTCTTGTTAATATCCAGTGCAGTGAAAAAGTAATTTCTGGCTGATATTTTGTTACAATTCTTTAAGGTGGTTTTTGCTTTGTTTTTCTTACATTAAAAATTTTTGAGGTCCCTCCTGAAAGCTACTGTACCAAAGATTGTACTTCTGGAATTGTCAAAACAAATAGCAGCTTAGCTGCTGTGGGCACAACTCTGGTCCAATATCTCTGTCAGAATATTTAACAGCTATTCAGCCAAATATTTGTAGAGCAGCTGTACCCCTAGTCAGACTGAGCCCTATTCCATCCTTCCTTTTAACCTTGCCGTATGAGTCATCTTTCTTCTTTTAGAATATTAGTCTATTTTTAAATTTTGTGAAGAAAGCAACAGCAAATTAAAGGTAAACACATATCACTGTGTTACAATTCTATACAATTATAACAATTAAAATATTTTCCAGAATGGACATGTTTGTGACATGACATAAAAAATGAAGGGTGTAGAAATGGGCATGACTTCTTGATAATACTAACAGAACCTCTATCCCATGAAAAGGTAGAATTTCACTTTGTTTCCTGGGGAAATTCAAGAGCTTTTGCTTTTTCCCTCTGTATCATTGTAGGTTGGTTTTTTTTTCTTCTCTGGGCATCCCCCCAGATTATTCTTCATAGGGTAAAGTGAATTATTTTACTTTTTGTCCCTAACTTGCTTTGCTGTATGATCACTGAGGGTAGGTAAAACAGAAAACAAGTATTTGACAGATAATTTAAATCCTAGTCTGTATTCTCTAAGAATATGCAGAATTCTACTTTGACACATGGTAATCTTAATCTTGTTGGGGTTTTGTTGGTGTGTGTAAGTCTGCCAGCACAGAGCAGGTTGCAGGATCTGACCTATGTTAGCAATTTTCTCCTATGAGAGCCATCCTTATTTAATTCTGACACATTACAAATAACTGTAGTAAGCTTGCTAATAGTAACCTTCTCTTGACCTCCCGTAACCTGTAGTAAGATGCATAAACAGTCATCACAATCCAGTGCAAAACTGATAGTGTGAAAGTAACTGAGAAAGAAATATTGCAGTGGCTAGCTGTGACGCCACCAAGTATGATTCATATTTCTGATCTCAGTCCAGCTACTAGTAGGAAGGTGTCCACTTCACAACACTGACGTAACTGGCACAGTCTGTCCCACCTTTGCTGGAAGCCTGTACTAAAAATAAAGAAATAAATAAAAACACAGATTGGCCTGTTGTCATGAATCAACCAGCTCTAGCTCATAAGGATTATTATCTACAAGTTAAAGACATTCCTTTGCAGTACGGAGAAGTTTGTGGTGCCTTCCCCATTCTTATCATATCTGTATAGGTAACAGGCTTCTAGTTCCAGGGTTGCCAGGCTGGTTTGTGTGTTCTTGTGGTTGCTTTTGTACAGTAAGAGAAAAGTTTTCTGTTATTCTTGGGCTAGCCCTGGTAAGTCATTGTATTGTGATGGGGAAGATATCTTTCCCTTCATTCAAATAATGAACACTTTGGTAATAAGGAAAATGTCCCTAGAAGATTCTTTACTTTGCAGTGTAATAGAAAGCTCAGGAAGAAAGACTGTTTAGATTCGTTTTTCTTATTAAGTCATCACATGTTCTACTGTGTTAATTGGCTTCATTTAGGTTTTAATGACAGCAATACAAAGTAGGCTTTTGTCTTTTCATCACCTAAATATTTACTTATTGCCAATGCATTAGTACTTTCAAGGAGTCTATTGGGGTATCTCAAGTGTAGAAAGATAAGCAGATGATGAAATGTTTGCAGGATCACAGTATTATTGTGAATACATGCAATATAGAACAGCATTAAACAGATCATTTGAAATGCCCTTTTCGGCAGACATTGACTTTTAACCTCATGTTTACCTTGTAGATGATGCTTCCTCTGAAAACTTCCCTGTGACATTTCCAGAGCTAGATCAGCAGCTGCAGGTAAACCTTTTCACTACAGTTCTACTTCACATTCAGTATATTTGTTATGATAAAAAACCTCTGGTTGCTACAGTAGAGTGAAAGTGGTGCTTCCTGAAACTGTTAATGTTTAATAAGATTGTATATTTCCACAGAAAAAGGCATTGTCTTTTCAAGATCTGCAGAAAAATTTATATGACATTTTTAATCCAATTGTAGAGAGATGACTGTTTTAACAATCTCACCTGCCTTTTAATTTTTTTGTACAATTCCTGTGGAAAACATAGCAGGTACTGCTGTAATGCAGTGAAGAGAGTTCTTGTGGTTGTGATGGGAGAGGGAATGAGACAGGTATTATATTCTCATGCCTATGGACTGTGCTAAGACTGGTATGATTAGCTTTCTCTGAAGCACTCCAAGAGAGTGCAAAGATGTATTTTGTAGTGCCATCTGATCTCTAATCTTGGGTGACTAAAGCCAGTCATCAGGATTGGTAAGAGTCTTCTCAAAGTTACTTTAGTTCATGCTCCATAGCCAGCAACCCTAACTGTTGCCCTAGCAAGTGTCTGCAGACAGCATGGAATAAAAGTAGTGAACCTCTTTGTGAACAGTCCAATTTGTCACTGTAGGACAATGGAGCCCGGGTATACAGGACAATCAGATGGCAGTAGATGGCAACTCCATGGCTCACCAGGCACAGAGCCAATTCTGTATCCAGGGATTATTTCCCTTTCCTCTGTGGCAGTTTTGGAGTGCTTGTTGGCTTTTGTAAACTACTTCAGATCATCTGTTTCCCAGGAGCATTTAGACTTCCTCTAATATTTCAATATGAACACAGTTGTTTCCTGAGTGTAAATTGAGAAAGGCATTAGCAGACTGTGTTGTCCAATAATGTCATCCTTCCTGTGCTCATCAACTCATGAGACAACACTGGAGGGCTGCTGATTTAAAGGACTGACTTCTGTCCTGTTGCTCTCATCAGAAGGATGACTGAGGAAGAAATGGAAGCTGACATAGAGTCTTCTTGCTCTATCCCTGTAATAGTGAGAATAGGGGCAAGTTCCTTAGGTGTAACTAGGAAAGATTAAAAAGCAACCTAAGATCTGGCCTGAAAGGAACAAGGTAGTATGTGGGCCTTTTAATTCCACTGATCTTTCAATGCAGCAATGCAGATTGATACTCTTTTTTTCCCTCAGAAGAATTAAATTTGAGAAAAGCAATATTGTTTTGTGGTTGAAGCACTGAATTGAAAGAACCTGCATTCTGTTCCCAATTCTGTCAATGACACACTGTGTGATTCTAGAGGAGTTGCTTCATGCCTCTCCTCATCTCTGAAATGAAGTTAATACTTTTTAGCTTTTTTGTTAAAGAGCTTTGAGATCAGTGGGTGGAGAGTGCTCTAAAAGGGTGAAGTATGATTTCATTACTGCTATTGGTATATAAAACCAAGATTACTAGTGTTAGATGTAGATACTTTACAGGCCAAGTGATGATTGTTTCATTAGGACTTTTAAGACCCATTTCCACAACATATCATGTACTCTAAATGTGCAATATCATGATAGACTGAAATTGCTCCTCTGGAAGCATTCAGGTCTGCTGGATAAATAATAGCCGTTCTGTCACAGTTTTTGAAGTATGTAGTAGGGCAGTTCCACAAAGTACACTCTCTTGTCTGTTAAGTACCTGACCTTTTTTTCAAGAGAACCTTCCTTTATTCTCATGATGTCAACATGATACCATGTTCAAATAAACAGTCAAAGGCTTTGATTCAGATAATCTTTATATTATCCTTCAGCAACTTTTTTTGGTAATACTGATGTAGTTGAAAGGATAACTTAAGACAACTATCTGGCTGACTCAACCACTCAAAAGTATAAAATTAGTGGTAGTGCTGCATCTTTTAGCTTTTCAAGCTTATGTACATATTTAAGTTTAGATGCTTTTATGTTCAACCAGAGACAGTTAAGTCAACCCAGGGTTCTGCGCTGGTGCAGAGGTAACAGTGCATTTAGCTTTAGCAATGAAAACTTGAATTTTCTTAAGTTTTGTTAATCTGGATCACAGCTTAAATTTGCAATGATTTAATGTAATTACATTATGTTTATACTGTTTTAAAATTTTGAACAAGCAGTAACTGTAAACAAAATTATGATTTGCCTGGTTACATTTTCTTATTTTTTTTAATTTATTTATTAAATTTATTATTAATTTATTAACTTTTTTTAATCCAAATTTCTAAGTGTGTGTCAGCCCACTATAGCATATGGTTGCAATTTATGTTAACGTAACTACACCAGCTTTGAAACAGGTACCTCTTATATTACAGAAGCAAACTACAATATGGGCTTCCCTTGTCATTCTACCCGTGCCTTTCTCTGTCCCAAAGTTAGCTAGTATAAAGTAGCATACATTAAGTGCCATCTAAATAAGCCCTTTAACCAATTGTGGCATAGCAGCCTGAAATGCTTGAATTTGTGAGAATGATGGTACATATTTTCATAATAGAAAGATGACATCTAGAATCACAAGATTTTCATCACTGTACCATAAATGTAGTCAAAAGCATTCGTATTTTATTTAAAGTAACAAACTGTAAGTGCAGGGTAGGTAGCTATATAATAATAGATGTAAAAAGAAAAAAATAAAAATTCCAGGTTTCAAACATACAAAGGAAATTTTTGAAACCTTATTTAAAACAAAACAAGCAAACTAAAAGGCATACCTTCAGGTTGGGTTTTGAAAGCAGCTTGAAAGCTATGTGCATTCACTGAGTGACTTGGAAAATCAGAGCCTTAGAATTTTATGCATGCAGGCAGCAGACCACAGCCTGAGTACCAAGCAATTTGCACCTCTGTTTTAGGCTTCAAGCCCTTGTCCTCCTATGTTAGGCCCTGGCAGACAACTTAGCTGTTTGAGCAGAATTACCTAGTGTTCCCACTTTTCCTACCACGATCCTACCATGCCTATTCCCTGGGCACTGATATCTGATGGCAGGGCAAAGTTCAGTGAAGCCTCCCCCTGACAGGATAGTAAACCCTACTGTCCAAGTGCCAGTGCCAACTTCATAGAGGCAAAGGTAGGACTGGCCAGAGAAAAGGTATTTCTAGGAGGCTAACTACAAATAGCTAATTCTTTATAAGGACTCTTACTAGAGGAAAATCCTGGTTGGAAGTTACAGCTTCTTGCTGAAGCATAAAAATGATCAGTCTAGTGTCCTGATCTACTAGCTAGGTTCAGACCAAAATGTTGTCTTCTCCACCTACTTTTTCAAATGTTATGTTTTTCTACTACTCTGAGAGGAAGAAATTTCAATAAGCAATTTGTAAAAAAGCTATCAACACTCTAACTCTAAAAATTTGCTTTTTGTTTGTTTGTTTGGGTTTGGTTTTGTTTTGTTTTGTTTTTTTTGTTGTGTTTTGGTTTGCTCTGTTTTATTTTTTACTTAAAACAAAAATTAATGTGTGGTCAGCCAGACAGTTTAAGCTATATGAGGGAAAAGCCTGGTCACTTTTACAGCTTTATTATTAAAAAACCTCCATGAAGTTGTTCATTATATGCTACCAGTGAAGCGATGCTCATATTAATAAACTTCTTGCTTTCAATTCCTTTTGTTTGCAGTATTGGAAATTATTCTCTTCCTACTGGCAAGAAATACTTTGAATGAGAGTAAAACATTTGCATATTTGGGCTTCAGTGTCATTACTCCCCATCCTTGTTTGAGCAGTGTGGTGGGTAGTGCAGAGAGGGTAGGCTTGCTACATTTGTCAGTTTGTTATTGGGAAACCTTAACCTTTGCCTTGTGCAAAAGTTGGACTGAGCATTGGAAGGAGCTTCCTTGATTAGCTGCATAGTCGGTGGTGGCCTCTGTGACAGACAGTCTACTACGGGTTATCTGCTATATTTAGACACCTACATCAGCATCTAAGGCCTTGTTGTTTATGTCACTGAATATAGAGGAAGGTACCTAGTGTTGAAACACCCACATTACTATGCCCTGTGTGTCATCCTGTTCCAGCATTTCCTATGACTTGCTCAGTTCATCTCCACCAAAGTCTTTATTCCAGCTGGGAGTTTGATCCTGAAGAGCGAAGAACACAAGTCACATATGGATGCACAGGGCTTTATCATCTTTTCTCATGGAATCATAAGATTGAGAGAGGCCTTTATGTCATATTTTGTATTACAAATCTGTTGAGGTCAATGGGGTTAGGTGGCTGTAAAATTCCTGCAACAGAAAAAAGGCTCCAACCATTTATAGTATTAGTTTGTTAAGTCAAGGGGTAGTTTTTGATGCTTTAGTGGGAAATATCTACACAAAAGAACCAAGGAAAAGATTATGACAAAGATAATTTCTTGTGTGATACAAGCATTTAGCAGAACCCTTGTTTACTCTAAAACTTTAATAATGGAACTGTTGCTTCTACTGAATGCCAGGATTCTTGCTAGATGCATACAAATTATTTTAGAAAGTTTGAAAGTATATTCTGTTTTTAAAGAGTATTCTGTATTTTTTAAATGTGTATTAAATTACAAGAGAATTTCCAGAGTACTGTGGTGCTCTATAATTAGATTTGATTTCCTATGAACTTGATAAGTCTCCTGTAATGCTGCTGGGATAACTGTGATCTTAAATTAGATTATGTAAGACATGAGTGTTTACAAAGTAAAAGCATCACAGTAAGGTTAGAAAAGAATGGAAAATCTCTCAGAAAAGTAGAGCAAAACTCTTAGTTTCTCACGTCCAGTTGACTTTCATTGTTAGGAGGAAAGAGAATTGCTTACTTTCATGTTAAAACTAGACTAGACTAGATATATCCTAGACTAGATACCTAACACTAGTTGAAGAATTCCCGTTGCACAACAAAAAGTAGCTTCAATATACAGCTATAACTTTGGCTTGGAATAATGTGGGTTTTTTCATCATGGAAGAGTACATGAGGCCATGTAATAAACATAGACCACATGCAAAATATTGGCACTGAACTTTCTGGTTTTCCAGACTAGTCTAACTGAAAATCACCAAACTTACAAAAAGTGAGACCTGTGCTGAAGACAGTCTTTGAAATGAGTCCATATGCTCAGCTGTAAAAACTGCACGATGCAACTTTTTCTTTAAACTTTAACCTTTTCAGGAGAAAGTTTTGATTTTTTTCTTTCCCTACAGTGCAACCAAAATGTAAATGTAAACACTTGGGTGACACTATCAACTATACAACTTCTGTGTAATGCTGATATTCATATGGCAAGGCAAAATACACTTTGTCATGGGAGTGGTGAAGCAAAAACAATTGGTGAAAACTGTCATTTTGTAACCACTCCTCCCTCCCCCCTCCGCCCCCCCC
>NDXB01018193.1:52265-63241 GCA_002631895.1 Agapornis roseicollis
ATTTTTGTAATTAGTCACCTGGATAAACTAGTGAGCTCAAAAAAAAAAAAAAAAAATAGAAAAAAAATTACAGCCTTCATGGATCAAAAATGCTTTCTGCTGGGAATTCTAGTTCTCTCACAGGAATGCCATCAGGGTAGCATCTGTAACACTTCCCATGGCCTGGCCACAGGCATTCAAAAAAGTCATTCCAGGTAGAACGGAACTTGCTGGAGTGGGTCCAGAGAACGTCAGCTGGGCTGGCGAAGGGTCTGGAGCACAAGTGTGATGAGGAACTGGGAATCTTTAGTCCAAAGAAGAGAAGGCTTAGAAGGACCTTACTGTTCTCTACAGCTACCTGAAAGGAGGTTGTAGTGAAGCAGGTTTCGGTCTCTGCTCCCAGATAACAAAGGATAGGACAATAAGAAACAGTTTCAAGCTGCACCAGGGAGGTTTAGGTTGGATGTTAGGAAAAATTTCTTCACAGAAAGAGTGATCAGGCATTGGTGCAGGCTGCCCAGGGAAGTGGTGGAATCATCGTCCCAGGAAGTGTTTAAAAACCATGTAGATGAAGCCATAGTGACATGGTTTAGTAGTGGGCTTATCAGTTATGGTTGGACTTTATAACCTTAAAGATCTTTGCCAACTTAGTTGATTCTGTAATTCTATGATTCTGTGAATGAGGAGCAGAGAAAGACTGGATAAGCTAAGGAAAATAGAAATTTCATCTAGGATGCTTAAAGGAGTGCAGCTTTGCCAAGGTACAAGTCTTGGAAAGTAGATGATAGCTCTCTCTAAGTACATCTCAGGGGTTAAACAGGTAGGACAAGGAACCACCATTTGAATGAAATACAGTTTTGGCACAATAAAAAAACTTCAAGGAAATATAGTGCTGGCACCATTTGAATGAAATAAGGTGCTGGTACTATACAAATGTATTTCAGGAAACCCAAACTGGAAATGACAAAAATGCTTCTAATCCTTGGTGAGGCTCTGGGCCAGTCTTACACCTGGGCAGGGGACTTCAGTTTTTCTAAGACAGAACTGGGCAAGTGTGTGAATGTCAAGATATGCTTCTGGTAACAGGGGGCTGGACTTGCTGGTTTTGCAGGTTTCTCCCATTTCCATTTAGATGATATGGATTAGTCCAGTAATTGTTACTATTCTGTTACTGTTTTCTTTTCTGTGGAAATATGCTAATTCTCTAAATGTCTGCTGGCCAGTTGGAGTTACCCTTCCAACAAGTGAAAAATAAAAGTCTCTGTTTCTGAATTTGTTCTTCAGGACTTTGCCCTGCCGTCTTCTGAAAATGCTTCTCTTAGTAGGAACAGATGTATCATTAATTATTTGCACTTTTGTTTATGTCAACAAAATAGGCTATTAGACATGGGTAAAATAATTTATCTGTGCTTTTATGTTGGCTTGAATTTTCTGGTGAGCAGCAAAGAAGTGAGCAGACTTCTATCTCTCCATTTTTTCTTGCAATTGGAGTGGAGGTGTTTGCCAAATAATGAATGTATAAACCTGTTTCATGTTCTGGTGGCCAGAAATTACTCAAACTGTAGGTACTATCTTCAAAGCTTTTCTTAGAAATTTCAAAATTAGAAAATAGCAAACCAAATTGCCCGGGCATACAGGAACATAATCAAATTTACATTTTGAAGTAAAAATACACCCAAATTAAAATAAATTTCTTGATATAGAGAATTTTATGAACAGAATATTAGTAAACTGATTGTATCTTTTGTTGTCAGTTCATTTTGAGTGGTAAAATATCAATGTGCAAAAAAATGACACTGAAGAGGGAATAATGATAGGAAGGGGTTTGAAAGTCAGCAACTGGTCTAAGTGGGAATTAGATACTAAGTCTCAGCATGACTAGATAATTTTTAGCTCTCTATATATATCATTTGAGTGGGAAGCTGGAATATAGAAATTGAATGCTGCTTGAATTTTTAAACTGGTTCAAACCAGCTAGATTTGCAGAAACTAAGTTGGAAGCAAAAGCAAGATTATTTTTTTCTTTTGAAGTATCACCATCTGGGGACTTTCCCCAGGGTTGCTGTTCAAAATTGTTTTATTGTGACGCATTCGTTGTTTGCTGATCCGTGGTAGATACCAGAGATGCTACTTTGGCTCACCCTTGCATACTTGGATTAGAGCACTGAGACTTCTATATTCTGTCTTGTTAAATTTATGCTTATTATTTGGGTGGCTATGTGAATGCTGCTATTGCTCATCCATGTTGAAATGCAATTAAAAGCCCATTCCTAAGGACCAGATGCATCAAGTAATGAACTGCCCTTTCCCTGGGTTCCCAAATTCTCCAAGCTCAGAGAGAATGAAACAATATTCTGTGAAACAGTTCTGCCACAGCAATTTCACATTTCAAACATGAAAAATGAGTGTTTGTGTTAAAGTTTTGGTGAGGAACCACAGGCTATCTGCAAGTACTTGCAAGGTCCATGCATTAGTTACATCTGTGCATTAGGGTACATCTGAAGCCAACTTACCCTGCCTCCTGGATAAAAATAGTTTTAATCTTTGTCTCTGAATATGTTTAGTAAAGTTTAAATTTCCAGTTTAGTTAAACAAACGTTTGCAAGATCATAAATATAGAAAGTCTGAAGACTTGCGCTTTCCCTAACAATGTCGTTGAAGGAATATGACACTACAGAGAAGAGTCAAAAAAGGACAAGAAGAAATAAAAAATAATCTACTTATATTGCGAAAGGCAATAACTGGACAGTAAAGGAACTATTTTGAGTGCTTCCTTTTGCTTCAGACAGGTGGCTCAAGCTTGCTATTTGGAGTTCATTTACAGTCAATTGATTCATGGCTAATAACTTAAAAATACTACACTTCCTGAAAGTGTTATAGCCCAAATGTGACAGTCAAGCCTGAAGCCTGAATTAGGTTCCTTTTTAAGGATCAAAAAGCACTGACACTTAACCAAACCATATTTTTAAGATCTTGGATGAAAATCATGTGAGAAGTCCCAGGACAGAGTGGTTTATTTGCTGTATTTATTACCTCCAGTGTGCACTGAAAAAAAACCAAATTAAAATCTTGCTTCAATAACATTGGTATTCAGGTTAGGAGGTGCAGAGCTTTTGCCTTTGCTGTATCTCTTTTTATCTGTTTGGGTTTGGGGTTTGGTTTTTTTTTTTGTTTTTTAGTTGATTCATCCTCCTGCACTCAATCTCACCTGCACTTCTCATGGAAATTTAAAACACTTTGCAAATATAACTGATATAGCTCTCATGATGTTTCTGCTAACTAAATATATCCCCCTCTTCTACAGGAATTAAAGATGCAGAGAAACTCAGTATGTTCTTCAGCAAAGTACTTGCAGCTTGAGGCATTACTGGGATAGAACCCATCATGAAATCCTGTCTGCACTGGAGTCAGCAGTGTAACTCCTGTTGAGTCCAGCAGAATCAGCCCCAGTGTCACACTTCATGGTCCTGTCCCATTTAGTAATAAACTGGAATAAACATTTCATGTATGAAAAAAAGCAGTGTTTAGTCAATAGCTTTCCAGGTCTTTTCTTGTCATCTTGCAGAATTGGAGAATAAGAGCTTGTTTGCACTCAAATTACCGTTCTACTCAGTGCTGCAGTTTCTGCAGTCAAAACATATACATATTTTTTTCATGGGTCTGACCAATGCATCAGCTTTAGCAATCTTATATCACTGTAGCTGAAAAACTAAGGGAGAAATCTTTCATTGAACAATCTTTTGGGATACTTTGCAAAGTTGACAATGGAAGTCCTGAAAATCCTTACAAGGTTTGAAGGTTTATGCATATTTTTCTGTGGGGAAGTGTTTTTTCCCCTCCATGAAAGGCGATCACTAGGAATATTTGTCCGTATCCTGCAGTTGTGGGGTGAGGGGAAATTCCTCTAAGTATTCTCACAGGAATTGAAATAATTATTGGATCTTTCAAAGTGTATGTTTTTCCCAAAAAATTTCATTCAAAAGCACTATTTTCTTGTTTTTCCCAAAAAATTTCATTCAAAAGCACTATTTTCTTCTTCTTCTGTTCTTAAAGCCACTGCCTCCTTGTCATGACTCTAAAGAATCTATGCAGGTGTACAAACAGCACTGCAAAATAGCAGAAGAGTACCATGAGGTCAAGAAAGAAATTGCTCTGCTGGAAGAAAGAAAGTGAGTAATTTTCCAAAAGTATTTACTGTTGTATATTCTCTTTGTAAAATCCTGTTTTAAACATGGGGGTTTCATGTGATATTTTCTGACCTTACACCTCTGCCTGAGAGTCACCGTACAGCACAACAGTTAGGCCATTGTTCCATAGAATCAACTGAGGCCACTAAGGACACAGAGCTGTCATAGTTCTGGGCCCTCAGTTATACAGATGTCGCTTGAAACCTCTGTTGACAGCCTACAAGTCACATACCAATCTAGTTCAACTGGTGTGAGCCCTCTTCTTAGTTTTAGGGAAATTTTCTTCAATTTAGCTTTACACATTTTAACGAACAGTTTAGAGTATTTGACAATATTAGTGAACATTTTTCTGTTTACTAATAGGTGCATTGTCTCTGTGTACATTAAGATTTTAGCTGTTCATATCCAAAGTGCAGAAACTGGAGACTTTTTTTTGTCTATGACCTATACTTTATACCCCTATCATCTTTGCGTGACTGTTAAATGCAAAGTGCACTCCATGATTTTCAGTCCCTTTCCACAAGAAACCTGAAAAATTAATATAGAGAGAGGAAGGAGGGTGAGTAGTGGAAGTTTTTAACAGACAACAAACCCCAAGTAATAACAGCTACTGCTAAGTTAACTTTCTCTTTCAAATTCTTTTTTATTTTCACATTCACACTGAAGGTGACTCTAGCAGTTTTGTTTTCCTCAGGGAGAGTTACCTCAGTGTAGATCTCAGAGTTGTGAAAATGAAGACCACATCATCATTCTTTCAAATGCTTCATGAACAGAAACATTTGTAATATAGCAACAGGGGTCTAAAGAGCTCTGTTACAGAGAGGGCTTTTAGACCGCTGTATCTGTTTCATAGCAATCTTTGCACCAGCTGACCATGCAGTACAGCCAGATTTGCATCTGTGGGAGTATTGAGCTGCAGAAGCAAGCTGATGGGAGGGAAACTGATGAAATCTTGTACTCATACAAGTAAGATAGCCAAAGATGACCTTGAATCCAAACTATACAGGGTAAGAAAGTGAAGCTTGTCTTTGTCAGGGTTGATGGCTACAGGCACAATATAGTTAGTTGCCTGAAGTGTTGGAACTAGTTGAGGTTTCCCTCTACAAATCCCCTTCCACTGTAGGACTTCCATGATACTCAGTTGTTGACAAACTGGCATGAAAGTTAGAAAAAAACATTGTCCCAATGTTTGCATTTGATTCATCATTAATTGAACTTGGCCAATCAAAAGTAATTGGTATTTTTAAAAAGATGTAGAGAAGATAATTAATTAGAATAGTTTTACAATGATTTGTCAAATTGGATTGTCTAATATCAGCTGCGTACATGTGTATATAGCAACCACATTAATTCAGTGGAATCCAGGTATGTTTGTCTTCTCTGAAAATCCAAATGGAATATAAAATACTGACTAGCATTAAAATGCTTAACTTTTGATGTATAAACTCAAAAGGTGACCTTAGATCATTTGATTTTTACAGTCTACTAAATATAAATGCATTATTATTACTGACACATCCCTGAACAAGTTAGCACATTTATGAAGCTTGGATCCCTTGAAAACTAGACTCACATATATATTTTTGCATCTAAAAGAATGAAAAAAAAATACTATGTGAATGCACTTTTGTTTGTCTATGAAGTCTGTGTTACTTGCTGAACTAGAAATATTTTGCTCCTTAGGAATGGCAGATACATGCACAAAACTGTTTACCTGAGCTCAAAACTACCCTAATCAACCTCTGAGCCCAGAAGTCAGCCTCTCAGCAGTGGTTATCATGGATGAATTTAGGGGCTGGCATTTTCCTTCATTCCAGCAGTGGATATCAACAGTAGAATAATATGAGGAAGCTTCCACCACTGCTTCCTTTGCAGAACCAGTTCTGTGGATGGAGGATTTCATGCCTTGGTAAACATATGTTAAACAAGGTTGGCTGAATAAGACAGCAAATAGAATTATATCATTGTGATTTTTATATGCCTTCTAATTATGTATCTGTGGCCTAAATACTCATATGCTGTGTAGCTGTGAAATGCCTAAACAAGACTAATACCAGCGCAGCACCTTTCACCACCTTCCAAATCTCATAATCTGAAGAAGTGGTCCTTCAGGCGTTGTGAAGCTTTTTTCCTCCAGATGTAAATCATTTATGACTCCTCCCTCCAGGCAGATTCTCCATTTTGTAGTATTTTGATGGAGCTATCATGAATGTCTCAGGACACTGCCTTTCCCTTTGAGATGTCTTTTCTTTCTGAAACAGTCTGTTTTCATAAAACCTGTCAGAAACTAATCAGGACCTCTTCACCACATGAAGTTTAGCCAAAATGGGGAGGTGGATTAAAAAGTTATTAGGGCACATGTAGGTATGTAGGTATACACAATCTGAACACATTGGCCTTGATTTTTATATAAAACTAGATAGAAAGGGAGTATAAATGAGGAGGTAAAGGAATAAGCAAAGAGGGTTTTGGTTTAGTGATCGCTGATTTATATCTAAAAATGTTCTAAACAGTTACAGTTTGAAAGTGAAAGGAAGTTTATGGGGTATCATTACTGAATGAAGTGGAGAATAGATGTCATGTGTGTCCTGTGTGTTGAATATTCCATTCTCATAATCAAAGGATGCTTTTGTGCTTTCTCTAAAAAGTCTGATGAAAAGATGGAGTTTGCAGCTTTCTGAAATTTGCTCCTGTTGCAGGTGTCTTTATCTTCTACATTTAAATTTGAATACATGGAAGTAAAGGTTCATAATTGCCTAATACACCTGCTATCTATTGTCTCTTTCTTTTAAATATTATTTTGATAAAATGGACAAAGACAGTGGTTCATCCCTTGCAGTTGGAAGAAACACTTTGTGCAGTGCTCTTCAGCATACATTTTTACCAAAGGCCACCGGAAGTGCTGTTGGATGGTACCCCTGCCACTGCTCTGAACTTCCTCTCCACAGACCAGCTCTCCTGTGGAATTAAAATACCAAGTCCCACCAGGCAGTGACTGTACCTGTGGTGCACTGTGTGGAGCACTGTACACCTGTGTGTACACTGTGCACACAATACAATAATTATTGGAAGAAGAGCAGGAAATGGATTGAGCAAATATTTTTGTCTAGGGGGAAGAAATAATGTTAAGTCAACCTGACATAAATGTCCATACAGGAACTGGAGCTTTTTAGTAAAAAAAAAAACAAAAAACGGAATACTATTCATTCTATTTAAAATCATTTTTGTTTCAACCTCCAAAGTCCAGTGTAACCTTTTATGCAGGAAATATTTCTAAAAAAGGCATCTTTAAGAAATAGAAAGTTGAATAACATTGTTTTATAATAGCAAAACACAGTTACTCCTTTGCAAGTCTTCAAAGGCTTTCGCTTATGCTTAACTTGACTTGTCTCTCACTGTAGTTTGAAGATCAAGTATTAGCTGAAGTATAGAAAGGCAGTGGTGTGAAATGACAAGCACTGTTTTTCATCAAGCCAAAACCAGAGCTTATTTGCCCTTGTCTTGTATGCAATATAGATGGCCAGAGAATGTATTAGGCTGTGAGTGGGAGAGATAACAACAACTACTTCGTAGGAAAATGCGAAATGTGAAAGGGTGGTTGCAGGTTCAAAAAGCAAATAAGAAGAGGAAAGAAGTTACGCAGAAAAGAGACAAACAAAGGAAGCAAGAATTGAAAGAATCTGAAACAACACTGGGTACATTTTTTTGCTAATACAAATAATTATAGCTTTGCTGCCTTCACTTGAACTCTTCTGATTTATGCCAGCAATATGTAGCACAATGGACAAAATCACTCTGGAATGGAAGACATGATCAAAAGGAAAGAAAAGGGTGTGGAAGAGAGAGCACACCACATTTAGGTCATAGAATGTAATTTAATTTATGTTCCAGAAACACACATGTATTTCCATAACAGATGTTTTTGGGTATCTAAGTTTGGGTGAAAGGGATGGGATGGCTGGTTATTTTGAGAACTTGTTATATTGCTATTACTAGATAATGACCCTGGATTATGTAGTTAAATATTAGAGTTGCCATGGTTGCTAGCTGTATCTTATATTCTTAGTACTGGCTGGTTTTCTCTTTTTCCTCCCCCAGACAATTCTAATATAACCCTCCAGAAAATATCATTCGATCACCACCTGGTTTAGGATCATTCCCTTTCTTTGCTATGGATATGATTTGTTTCCTTCTTTTACATACATTACAGCAGACATGCAGTGGAGATGTCTGCTTAATTTTGTGGCATCCTTCCATATGCTTTTGCATGTTCTCATTCTGAGATCTCAAGTCCAGATGGTTTCTCCAGGTACACTATTTCTGGAGTGTCTTTTGGAACGCTATTGAGATGAGTGGTCTTCAGACTTCCGGGTACTGCAAAAAAAAGATTGGTATGAACCATAAAGGCAATTTTTTTATCTTAATAATAATTTTCCCATTCTAGACCTGGTTTTTCATCATCATGCCAAGCACTGGAAATTACAATTTTATATATAGAAAGAGAAACCTCAGCTTGCCCTATTGCAGTGATGAATACTTAAAGACCTTTTATGTGCTGGCATCTAAGACATGTTTTAATTTACATTAAAACAGGCTGTCTGCTTGTTTTAAAAATTGATTAGTAGACTTTGAACACACAAAACCAGTCTCAGACAACAGTTACGTTACAAGGTGTCATGATTCCTCCTGATTTGAAAGCCATGTCAAATGTGGGAAGAATAAATGATCTTATGCCCACCAGAACACACAGACGCTTGTTAGCTGGGAAGAAATGTGTAGTACCAGAGATGCATGATCCTGAATACGCTGTTCACAATGGAGGAAAGACAAGTGTGCCTCTTTGCACTGTGGAAGCAGTTTTTCTTGATGTCCAAATAACTTGTCTTCAGATAGATTTATCTGCTTTGTCTGTCATTTTTCTTGATGTTTATTCATTGTGATTATTTCTGTAAGGGAACTCTGTTCTCTGCATGGTCAGTCGTTAAGGCCAGGACAAGAGAAATGATTTCCCAAAGACCATGCTGAGTTTTGTTTTTGCACTAGTGTGGCTCGTGGTTTATTGGCTTATGATGCAAATCACGCTTGTCTTCTTCCCACCCGAACCCCTCCCTGAGAAAGGACATTTAAACTGTATATTACAGATTGTCCTGAAGCTTCAAGTACCTCAGCACCATTTTAGAAAATACCTTATGAATGCTGTTAATATTTAAACCCAGGGTAACCATTAACAGGAAACACAGATTACACAGTGCTAGATTTATTTGTTAAGCATCCATAACAAAGGATAGATGGTGCAAGAGCTTAGTGTGGTGTTCTTTAACCTCTGGAAGCTAAGTTCAAATCCTGGATTAGATCAGAAGCAAATGTTAGTTACTGTCTTCATCCTTTTGTGAGCTTCGTAAACCATATCATTCATAACATTTAGCAATTCCCTGGTACTCTAATTTTAGATCTCTGTGGCAGGCTGACAGTATTTGCCTGAAACATCACCCTGCCCTATAAACAGGTGTTGATCCTGATGGGAAGGGAATAAGTAGGTTCTGCTGACTCAGAAGCGGGCAATTTTACTACCTCAGTGCAAGGAAACTGTTTTCTACAAGGGAAGTCCTAGACTGTGAACTACAGAAATGGGTATATTGTGATTTTAATGCATTTATATTTTGTTTAATAGAAAAGCTAAATCCCAGGGGGAAAAAAAATGTTATCTGTGCTGCTTGGTTATTACTAGAGAGCAGCACAAAAGCCATGCCTGCATATAGCCTCATTTTATCAAATCAGGACTGACACTCATTAATAGAGCTGTCTGAGTTTGCATGTTGTCTGTCTGTGCCACTCCTGGCTCAAGTCCAAATGGAGTAGTTAGTACCTTTCTTTTGATTCTTTACTAAAAGTCCCTGTGGAAAAGGTTAAGCTGCTTTCAAGATGCTGATTACTTCTTAATATTTTTACTGCATCTCCCTTTAAGAACCTCCTAAAGTGTAAGAAAATGAAGAATGATTTTGAATTAATTTGTTTGGACACTTCTGAGTCAACAGTCTGTAATTTGGAAGAGCTTAATTTAATCCTTCAGTCCAGCATTGCGACAGTAGAGTTAATTTCCAAAGAAATATTGCTAAGCTCTCTTTTGCTCCCAAGAGACAGAAATCTTCTAGAGGAAGCCCTAAGAGACTGAAGTGATTAAAGATGCCATACTTGTAAAATCTTATTGTCATTAAATGCATTTCTCACTCTCTAAAGCATACATGTGTTGTAGTTTGAACCCAGCCAGGCAGCACGTTCACCCACTCAACCCCCCCCCACTTTCTGCCCCTCCCCCCCATACAACAACATGCAATTAGTCCTTTGTGGCCTACAGTCCTGTTAGTACGAGCTGTCTAGCAAGGTAAGTTCATCTTAGCCAATTTGAAAAATTGGTTGATCTTGTATGGCCCAAGTGAGGAGGAATGAAATGCTGCTTTTAGAATTTTTGCAGCTAATGTACAAAATATTAATAGAATTCTGCTGAACAAAAATACGTTGTTGATGTTCTCTCTTAAGAGCCTGGTGAAAGGAAACAGAAAAGGCTTTGCTGCAGCATAGCTCCTGTACAGTACACCAGTGGTATCAAACAAAGGCAACGTATTTAGCTACAGGAGGGTTTCTATACACTGCAGCTTTTGGATGATTTAAAATTGCTGTAATGGCTGCTAATATTTTATTTTATTTTATTTTATTTTATTTTATTTTATTTTATTTTATTTTATTTTATTTTATTTTATTTTATTTTATTTTATTTTATTTTATTTTATTTTACTTTACTTTATTTTTTTT
>NDXB01018193.1:63398-75021 GCA_002631895.1 Agapornis roseicollis
TTTATTTTATTTTATTTTACTTTACTTTACTTTACTTTTTTTTTGTTAATGGGAAACACCGGAGAAATGAGTGTGCCTGGGCTCTCTGCTAACTTGACTCCTTGAACTGCAGTAACTTTGTAAACAGTCAGCTAAACTAGGGGAAAACTGCAATCACTTAAAGCTATGGCAAAGACAGAGGAATATCAAACTGAGGAAGATCAAACCGATTCTAAAAGGAGGCCAAATAGAAATGTGTTTGAAAACCTGTGTGCTTATAGTTTTGCTGCTGTAACTGGTAGTTTTGCAGCTATAAGTAATGTAAGTGATCAGCAAATACTGAGATGTTATCATTTCATGAATACTCTGACATGTAGTGATAGAATTGCTAAGCTGTAGGAATTTCCTGTCTTAAATCACTGGTCTAGCCTGACAAGAGGGCTCCTTTAAAGACTGTGCAAAAGCTATCCACTTTGAAGGCATTACATCTTCCCACTGATGATCTGTAAGTATTGTTTTGACATGACTGAGACATAAAGTCAGAGAGCTATGAACAGTTAAAGATTAACTAATCTCTGAGATAGAATGATCAAAAGAACTGAGAACCTTTTAGAAGAGATTTCCTGTAGCAAGGGTGAATAAATAATTTGACTTTCAGGGGAAAGAAAACAGAGGCCAGGCTAGCCTGCTGGGTAACTAAGTGGAGAGTGATTAGATACCCTGTGAGTTACTCATGCCTTCAGTGTGTTTTGTTTTAAGACCTCTTTTATCTTCATTTGTGCTGAGGTAATTTCAGTTGATATTATACAGGAGACTGCAGCTCCTGCCCAGCTCTGGGAATACAGGGCACTGTGTGACTCCCTCCAGAAAGAAGTAGCAGCTTGAATCCTGTGTCTGCTCTTAGACCAGGAGGGGTCAGGTTTGCAGCAGTATCAGTCTTCTTCATCATAAACATATTATAGAAACAATATATGTAGTTCAGATTCATGTGCCTACTATTTACTAATTTTTCTTGTAGCAGAGAGTAGGAAACCAGGCGTTCTTCACAGAATTTACTGACAAATCTAACTACCAGAACAAAAAAAAAAAAAAAANTAATTTTTCTTGTAGCAGAAAGTAGGAAAACAGGCGTTCTACACAGAATTAACTGACAAATCTAACTACAAGAACAAAAAAAAAAAAAAAACCAAAAAAAAACCAACCCCAAAAACCAGAAAACAAACAAATTTTTTGGTACTGAGAAAAAAATTACCTGTTACTCTTCAGGCAAAATATTAGCATGAGGTTTCCAGGAACTTGATTCTCCCCCCATGAACTGCATGTTCAGCTGTTACTGAAGTTAGCAGTACTTGAGGGTATCTTAGCATCTTGCAGGTTTGGTCACTGAACAGCAAGCCTGTCAGAGATTTTGTCAGCTTCTTTTTTTAAAGAGAAAGGTAGGACTTTTAACAAGTTAATTTTCTAGGTCTTTATTTCACTGGAACTCAAGAAATAGCATGTTAGCAACCTATAGCCCAGCTTTAACCTAACACATGATGCCAAATACTTGCGTACTGCCATTTTTAATCTTTGGGTTTTTTTCGTGATCTTCAGAAAGGAGCTGATCGCCAGGCTGGAACAAGTGGAAAAAGAAAGCATGGATGCTGCTCAGCTGGCTAAGGAGTATGCAGAACTGACAGAAGAGAACCGAACACTGAAGCTGGCCCAGACACAGTGTGTAGAGCAACTGGAAAAGCTCAGAATACAGTACCAAAAGAGACAGGGGTCCTCATAACTCTCAACTAGTTTATGTGAGGCAGTTAATACAGGATTGGTCCTGTGCTGGAAAGAGATTTTAAAATAAAGGTCTGTTTAATACGTTGTAATACTTTACTACAGATACAGAGTATGTAGAAGTCTATATTTGATTTAATGCTTGCCACCCAGTAGCTTAATATAATGGATATTTCATCCATTATATAATGGATATTTTATTTCAAGTAACATAATTGAAGTTAATCTATCCCCATTATATGTTCTAGTAGATCAAGTTTCTTTTCTAAACATATTTCTTCCAATTTAAGAAGATATGGACACACTAGAAAATGATATAAATAGTCTCTGTGTTGGAAATTTGGACCATACTAAGGCATACAACAGGGACGATGTTAATATATGGAATACATGTATGTTAATTTTAGTTTGGTGAAGATGTTTTTAATTATTTTCTTCATGCCTGCAATGTTTGGAAGTTATATTAAAACAGGTCTCCTCACTGGTAAAAACTATACTTCATTATCCCATGTCAGCTTTACATTGCTGTATAAAATCTGAGAAATTGCACATTAAAAATTGAAGTAGTGTAATTATTTTTATCGAATGAGTGTACTGCCAGTAATAATTTGCAAGTCAGGAAATCAAAAGGAAACTGATGAGGTCAGAAATTCTTTCCCTGAGCATAAAGGTAGCTTGAGAGTCTTTTTATTGTACTTTTGGGTATGCAGGGAATTAACATAAGACTACTATCATAGCTTCAAGTGAGAATATGTCAGTAAAAGTACTGTGAGGATGTTTTGTTCTTATTTTATGGCCCATTTTGAAACATAAATGGCTGTAAGTAGGGACAGGAGTTCCGTCATATACAAATAACCTGGAAGTAAAATGCTAATCTTATTTGCTCTATTTATCCCTGTATTTTCCTAGATCAACTGAAATTTCTTTGTTATACTTCCATTTCTATTCATACAGTATTTTTTTCATTAAAAGTGGATATAGAAAAACCATTTTATGTTCTGAATGTTATTAAATCACCCTGTATTTTTAACTCTGCTTGGCAGTGGCAGTTTGTTACATCTTCATGAGGTTGGAATTGAACCTGATCTGTCATTAATCCTGAAATGTGGCTTAGTAATTGAAAAAACTATGAACTTAAGATTTCTGCCGGAACTTTAGCTTTGATTATTAGCACTAAACTATTATAAACGTGGCATATTATGTTAATCAGAACAATTTCTGGGGAAGTCTTTCGGCACCAAAATGTTCCCCAGTAATTCTGGCAGCAAAGGGGACAATAAGAAATGTAAGCTGCCCTTTTTTTCTCTACCCACAGTCTTCCCTGCAGCACAGGCATGAGAACAGGCTCCACGTTACTACCAGCACCTGACATTGCAGTAGGAGAGTATGAGGAGGCAGCAGGAGAGGATGACCTTGTCTTCACTTTTCCTCCTGAGCCACAGGCGCAGGGGCTGTGTAAGTGCCCAGCACTGCTCACTGCCTTACCCTGGCCACTGCAGAGACACGAAGGGAAATCCCCAATCGGAGGCATGTGCTTTCTGCTGGGATGCTTTGCAGGCAGTGTACCACTGTATTTATTCCTCTTTCATTGGTCCAGCTTTCACTGTATCTTGTGAAAGTTGAAGAGAAAAAATACATAATGAATAAAATGCACTTGGGATGTCAAGCCTGGGAATGCTGGAAAAGCCTTGTCTGAGTTTTACACTGATGGGAAACACCATGTAGAGACTTAAGAGCTTTGCTTTGGGCATGGGTCACTGCAGAATCCAGGATGTGTCAGTTTTGTCTGCATTTATGTGTTTTGAACAAGAGGATTCTAATTTTAAAATCTAATCTGTCATTTTGGTCAGAGATTTTTCCATCTAACATTGAAAATGTCAGCCAGTCTGGTGGTTTCAAGTGAATTAATTGAAAACTACAAATTACATAAAATTGTTTCATTAACAGACTGGCTTTGAATGGGAATTCAGACAGCAGAATGTTACTTACAAATAACAGTGTTCACCTTAAAATTTTCTATTTAAGTGCAGCCATTATGCTTTAGATGTCAGAATAATAACAGATTGTATCTCAAAGGAAAACCTGAGGGGTTTGCTTCTTCACAGTCATGTGGAGAAAGAAAGCTGGGCCTTGTTTGTGACACAGAGCAATTAGAGAGTAGCCAGAGAATATGGTCTTCCTGACAGATACTGATCAGTATGGGAGTCTTCAGGAAACATTTTTACGGGTGTAGACACTGAATTCGTGGTGTTGTCCAGCTACCAGACTGGACAAATAGGGAACTCTTAAAACATCCCAAACTAATAGATTTGTATTTAATCTGGACTGTGGGTATTTGCAGTCAAATTTTCCCCCTACTTTTAGTTCTGGTGAAAGAAAAACTAACTGCTTTGTATCAATATATTTGCCTGCTAGCTCATGTGCCTGAAAATAGTGACTCATAGAAATTGCATCACAGTCCAAATGAGTAAAACTGATACAGAACTACCAAGGAAGAGAAAGTGTCTCGTGAAAACAACTTTTTAAAGAAAAAATATCGGGATATGGGATTCAAAGTGCAGACGAATGGAATTTTCCAAAAATATTCACAGGCAAGCGAAATAAAAATGCAGAAAGCTCAACATAACCCAGACAATGATTCAAGTGTTGCAAAGAGTAAAACCGGCTGTAACAGCCTTCTGAGAGGTAACTGCTGTATCCATCATCTGCCTCTTGATTTTGTTATCAAGAGCATAATAATGATAAACACTTCATAGTCAATACATTTCCAATTTTGACATTTTGAACTTCTCCTCTGTATATGATTTCAAACTGTGTAGCTCTGCTGACTTGATAGCTGGAATTAAGTTTTTAAAGAAAACATTTATCAAATTTATGCTGTAATTTCCAAACAGACAATATGATTTATATCCTTCTGGTACTTAAGGAGAGAGCTTAAATTGGCCTGCAAATAGGTCCATTGTAAGCATAGCACTGTAAAAAAGAGTTCTATATAACCATTTCAAAGATGTTTTTACACCATATTTCACCCAAGGTCTTAGAAGGTAGTTTCAGCTTTTGAGTTCAGCCAGTGAAAGGCTCGATTTTATGACTCCAGCCTGTGACAACTGCGGCTGTATTCAGGAGAACAGCAGTGTAGTCTGAGGCTCTTGCTGGCAATTCACCAGTGGTCAGAAGGCAAGGAAGACATGTGAAAGGCTCAGATGACAAAAGAAGTTGCGAAATCCATACAGCTACATAGATAGAGTCTGATACACAGATAAAGTGTATTTCATGCTATTATCCAGGTTATTAAGGTTAGCAAAAGTAAACATACCACTATGATGTGTTTGCTTCGGACCCCTTAAGAAAATAGTGAAGTACACTGGTTTGAAAACACAAGACCTGTGCTTTCCATTTCCTATTATTACTAACTTCCTTCCATCGTAACAAATGCTGAACAAGCTCAATTTAAGTATTCCAGTTAGGACGGATATGACTCATGCAGTCTTGAAACAGCCAGAGGCCAGCGCAATTTTACACTTGAAAAGCCTGGAAGATAAGGACCAGCAGGTTTGGATTTGGCAGCTTTTCTTTAATGTTTCCCTTTCCAGGATTAACTTTACACTGGCTGCTTTTGTGAGTTAATGATCTTTCAAAGTGTGCCACCTTCCCCCAGGGATTTTATTGCCATCTAGGCTTAGTGAGCATTACACATTGTTCATAGTGGGTACAAGTATGCAAGGGTATGACAAAGGTGTTCTCCACCTTCCTCTGGACTATGTGCTTGGGAGCTCTGGCACGTGCTGCTCCAACTCCAGCCACAAACCGCCTTGCAGAAATGAGCTAGTTACAGTCTTAGTCATGGGGTCACTGGTTTTTCCTATGTAAAATTCTTTCCTTGTTCAATGCACAAGATGGAAGCGTCTAAAGGAGACTGTTGTCCGGGGGAGTCTTGCCTCTCTTCTTGTGGAGGGTGCACCATGTGCAAGAATCAAAGAAGAGGGGTGCAAGGAAAGCAATTTAGGAAGTTTGGTCCAGGCAGAGATGTAGCAGGAGAGGTGCTGGCTCTGGCCAGCAGGTTTGCAAGGAGAGTTGACAAAACCAGAGGTCTGGGGTGACCTTTCTCTCCTGTGCACATACTTCCACAGACATATATGCACACCCACAGCCCTGAGGGTCTTTTCACTCCTGTAAGAGTGTCCTGTCATGTATATATATGCATGGATAATATGGTGATGAACATCCTTGGAAAGCCCAGGATGAAACTGCTAACTTTCTTCATGATGGGCCTGGAAGGTATACAGCAGTGAAGGTCTGGGGCTATTATGGATAAAGTACCAAAAAGCTGGCCCCTCTTGTCCATCCATCTGGGCTTTGCTGGGACAAGACCAGACATTGTGACTGCATTACTGTACTACAGTGCACAGTAAGGAGGGAGCAAATGTAGCAAGGCAGACTTGGATGGGCAGCCTCAATCTTACCTTTTGCTCCTCTGCGTCTCTTGGTTTTGCAGTGTTAAACTGGGAATTACTGAGATGGTCCTTTAGATGTGCACCAAAACTGTGCAGCTGGCACTTTAAAGTCAAAGAAATTGGGGTTTTATAATAAGAATGAAAAAAAAATATACCTTGCTTGGGACAGTGCCATTCATTTCTATGTTCTTTAGTTCTTCATGACAAGGAATGTAATGTGTTACTCATACCTGTATGAATTAAAGATGACCAACATCCACAAATTACTGTTAACCTAGACCCAGGCTTTCTAGACTGCAGTTTAGTGGCTTACACTGTAGAAAGCACAAGATTTAGAATATGAGTCACTCAGCTTTTCCATACACCAATCATCAGTTCCCCCTTCCAAACCTCAGTTCCTTTAATCAACCCCAACCACAAGCCATGGATCTGTACCCCCTATTGAGTTACCAGCATCAGTCTAGAGATCAGATCCGGTTGACTTGTGATCTCATGATGTGGTCTGATGATCACCATGTGCTTGAGATGGTTTCCAAATGTTACAGTTGCACAATGTGTTGTGATTCTCTCCTCCTATATGGCAGCAAGGTACCCTGCCAACCTGCAGGTGCTGGCTATCAGATAGTTTGCTTTCTTTGAACTTGTTAGGAAAACATGAGAATGGTCTGTGGATTTAGTTTTCTGAATTCTGTATTTAATCTTAATGCAGAAATTAGGGAAACGAAATGAGGATCTGTGTGCTGATGTAACAAATGTGCTGCCAGATGCCAGACTGGGCCGTGGGTGCTCAGAATGAGTAAAGTGATATGAGAAATGTAAGTGATGGCAAGGAAGTAGTTACAGCTGGGAAGAGGAACTGGTGAGTGAGCTGTGTGCCTTAACTCCTTGCTTTCTTGCATTTTATGGCTTGCACCAGTGGGATGTATAGGATGTATAGGATGTTGTCTTCAACATTAAGCAGCTTTTGTTTAGATATTTCCCAAGGCTTTTCCAAGCCTAGCCTACACAAATACTTTAAACTGGAATATTTACTTTATTAAGTTTAGGGTCTTGTATATGTCTTGTATAAATTAATTGTCTTATATACATATTAATGTCTTGTATAAACAGAGCTTTACTGCGATAAAGGTGCTCACAGCATTGCAAATGGTTCTTCTATAGAAAGAGGAATAACCAATATCAGTATACGACTTTATTTTACTAATCATAGAAACATAGAATATCTGTAGTTGGAAGGGACCCATAAGGATCACTGAGCCCAATACTATGACAAATGCTGTATTTGCATTAAAGATAAACAGCTTTGATAAATAGCCTGTGTATAGTAAAACCTATACTGAAGGTTGGACATGTTAGTACTGAAATAAATGCATGCCCACTAATGGGCTTTTGCTGCTTTCACTGCACAACTAGACTTTGCTGCTTTTATTAACTAGATCCACAGTTACCCACATGAAAAGATGGTAATGTGATGTTCTGTGATGAAAAAAACATCCACATCTACAGACTTTCTCCACATCCGTTTCATTGCAGTACTCCCCCCAGCTTGTTCCTTTGACACTTGCCTGTCAGATCCTTCTGTGCTTGGATAGCTGAAATAAAGCAACCATCCTGTATTTTTAAGAGTAGTTAGAAGTAAATGCATAATTTAACAACATTGCCTGCCCAAAATCTTAACTGTCTTTCAGTCAGACCCTTTTATATTCATATGCTGCAGTTATGTCACTACATACACTTGCTGATTAGAGATCTGCACATAAAAAAAAATACAAGGCAAGTGCTAATATTTATGGAAGACAGAGATGCATTCAAGCATACTCTTATAAATACTGTTCTAAATATTAGGCTTATTCAGGGCTCTCACTTACTGGTTTTGTGTCTAATCATAGAATAGTTAGGGTTGGAAAGGACCTTAAGATCATCCAGTTCCAAAACCCCTGACATAACCAGGGACACCTCACACTAAACCGTGTCACCCAAGGCTCCTTCCAACCTGGCCTTGAACAATGCCAGGGATGAAGCACTCACAACCTCCCTGAACAACCCATTCCAGTGCATCAACACCCTAACAGGAAAGAATTTCTTCCTTAGATCCAATCAAAACCTCTCCTGTTTAAGTTTGAACCCGTTACCCCTTGTCCTGTCACTACAGTCCCTAATGAAGAGTTCCTCCCCAGCATCCCTATAGGCCTCCTTCAGATACTGGAAGGCTGCTAGGAGGTCACCACGCAGCCTTCTCTTCCTCAGGCTGAACAGCCCCAACTCTCTCAACCTAGGTCCAGGTCCCTCTGGATGGCATTCCTTCCCTCCAGCGTATCCATCCAGCCACACAGCTTGGTGTCATCAGCAAACTTGCTGAGGGCGCACTCAATCCCACTGTCCATGTCAAATTGATGTCTCTCCAATTTAGACACAAGGATGTCGTGTGGGACAGTGTCAAACACTTTGCACAAGTCCAGGTAGATGACATCAGCTGCTCTACACCTGTCCATCAGTTCCGTAGCCCCATCGTAGAAGGCCACCAAATTGGTCAGGCAGGATTTCCCCTTAGTGAAGCCATGCTGGCTGCCACCAAGCACCTCACTGGTTTTCATGTGCCTCAGCATGCCTTCCAGGAGAATCTGCTCCAAGATTTTGCCAGGCACAGAGGTGAGACTGACTGGTCTGTAATTCCCCGGGTCATCCATTTTCCCCTTCTTGAAAATGGGGGTTATATTTCCCCTTTTCCAGTCATTGGGAACTTCCCCTGACTGCCATGACTTTTCAAATATGATGGACAGTGGCTTAGGAATTTCATTCGCCAGCTCCTTCAGGACCCGTGGATGGATTTCATCAGGTCCCATGGACTTGTGCACATTCAGGTTCGTAAGATGGCCTTGAACCAGATCCTCTCCTACAGTGGGCCCAAGGTCTTCATTCTCACAGTCCCTGTGTCTGCCTTCCAAGACTTGGGTGGTGCAGTCAGAGCCTTTGCCATTGAAGACCGAGGCAAAGGAGTCGTTCAGAACCTCAGCCTTCTCCAAATCCAGGGTGGCCAGCTCACCCGATAGCTTCTGGAGCGGGCCTAACTTGTTCCTAGTAATCAGAAAAAAGCCTACTACTGACATATGAAATACTACTGCCTCATGAAGTTACATGCACTGAGGAGAATGTGAACACCTATTTTTGAAATAATTTCAAAAAATTAGTGTTCTTTCAAGGGAAACCGAGCCAAACAGAAACGTTACAGTTACAAGCTAATATAAATGACTACCAGCTATGCACTAACACCTAAAAATGTGCTTAAACCTATTTATAACCCTTTAAATAGTTTACACCTATAAAAGATACCCTTACATTTGACTGCATGAGCTCCCTCTGGTGGGCAATGTGACATCTACCACTATGGTTACAAAGCAAATAGAGATTTCTCAGAAAAAGTTTTGGGTAAACAATTATGTTTGTCCAAGCGGCTTATGTTTATTTCAGTGTTTCTAGCTGCTAAACTATATAGCTTGTTTATATATCTAGATATAGGACAGTACACTAATTCTCACCATCTGATCACATCTGAAACTACCAAAAGAGTGATACCCAATAATTTTAAGAAAGCACAGATGCACTGTACTAAAGGTGCAGCTCGCCCAAAGGTGTAGTTTTCAGCAACACATTGGAAAACAGCTAACATGAGCACTCGAGTTAAATGAGTTCTGGCACCCTGGAGAAGTTGAAATAGTTCATAATACTTAGAAATTATATAGTAATACCTTTATTTGTGCAAAGTGCTTCTGTTGAGGTCAGATGAACTTATGTGTCTGGAAATCTGGCCTATAGAGCTTTAGTTTTTCAAAGTGCTGATTGCAGGCACTTTATGCATAAAGCACTTATTTAATGATACAAAAACTAAGAATCAAATATTCTTTAAACAGCACAGTACAGAACAACTGAATAATGTACCTATTTTTTTCTGCTGGCAATTTTTAATATGTCTTAAATCTCATACAGTCTGGCATTCATGAGTTATACTTTTCTAAAAGAAAACACAAATGCTATCTTCCTATTTTTCTCTTTGCGTTTAGGTTAAGTAATCTGAACACGGGAAGTGTTAGTCTTCAGAAGAGTGTCCTAATGGATGGGCAATGTTCCAGCCACAGTTCAAGTTTCAACAACCCAAAGTGGTTGTGCTGGAATATTAGGATTGTTTAACTGGCAATGAATACGGTGGCTCTTGCACACTCCACAGTTTATTTGAACAACCATGCTTTTGGAAAATTTGGGTTCCTAGAATATTTTGTGAGGAAGAAGAGCAGAAAAAAAGCATGCTGATAAGTTTGCTTTTCTATTTTAGCTGTTTCAGAATTCCCCTTTGAGAGGTTTATGTTTTGTCACTTGGCTAAAACCTGGCAAGAGTTGGAATACTAGTTGCACTGCACTTAGAGGTGAGGATGAAAGAAAACAGGAGGATTTTATCAAAGGCAGTAGACAATATTTTTACTTGGAGTTTTAGATAGCTGTGTATGTCCTGAGTATGACTGTATGTGCAGGGTTTTCAGATATTTATTATACTCTCCTAATCCTATAATTTCTATTCAAGAGACTTCTAATTCACAGTTTGGCTGCCAGAGTGCCTTGATGTAAGTCTGTCACTGTATTACTGTCCAAAAGGGAACCATCACTGAATTTTTGTCTTCAGAAAGTGGCATTTAAAAGTGCTTAACTTTGCTTCTGAAATTAGGGTGTCCACATCTAAGCAAACAAGTCTCTCTCATAGCTAATCAGCAACGCCAAAAAGGCACCACATGGTAAATGGGATTTAGGCTCTGGTTCAAAACAGCACTTACCATGGGCCACTGTGGCCACATCAAACAAATCTCTTGAACACGTACCTAACTATAAGCGATAAGTAGCTCCCACTGATCCGCCAATAGGACTGTTCACAGTAGTAAAGTTTTATTCATGCACTGAAGTGCTTTGCTGGATTACGGCCAGGGAGACAAGCACCTCAGCTTGAAACCTGACTGTTAGAAGTTCATTGGAATTTAATTATGTGCTTGGAGTGTGTAAACACTGTGCTACTCCAGGACCTTTCCGTTGAGCTGTTTGTCAATGAGCTAAACAGGGCCTCACAGCATGTAATTGCAGGGAGGACCTTCATGCCATGAGGTACATACAGAACTCGGGCATCTTGCTCCAGTGCCTTGGGCTGAGTCTAGGTTCAGTTGCAGCTGCCAAATAAGCCAGATGCTGGCATAAGATGTCAGAAGTTATGAAGAAAACAGTCTCTCTTGTCATTGTTGGAAAGCACATTTATTCCCACCCACCCAACTGCAGCGATGCCAGCCCTTATGAAGTGGCTCTGTAGGGTCTTTGTATGGAGCTATATGAGTTAAAAAAAAAAAAAAAAAAAAAAAAAAAAAAAAAAAAAACAAAAAAAAATA